>JAOYSI010009435.1:0-10906 GCA_025775065.1 Hiodon alosoides | reverse complement strand
GGTTTTTTTTGTGTCATGTGGGCTTCCCGGTGCACTGTCCCACACGTTTTCAAAGGGCGTGGCACCAACCGGCTGGTGGGGCCCCGGAACCAAACCCCCCCCCCCCCCCCCATCTCTGGGATTCTCTCATAGCCGCTGAGCGAGGTAGGCTATCAATAAAGGGCCCCCATTTGACTGGGTGAGGAACAGGGTCTCGCAGTCCAACTGGCATGCATCATTTTGAGTGCAGCTCAGTTGGTGTTTCGCTCCAGCCTTGGCCGGTGGGACCCACTTGATTGATGTAGACATCCTGTCCTCTATAGAGAGTTAATGACCCAAGTTAGGCGCCTATAAATTCTTCTTGTTTCTATGCACGCAAGTGTAATGTTAGGTTGAAAAAACTTGGCAAACAGAATTTTAGGTACACTGTGTGATGCCCCAACTACTGCTCCTCGGAAATTAAAGATGGACACCTGCTGATTGCAGATGTAGTCCTCTGTTATCTTGTAATCCACAGCCAATTGATTTAAAAGTATTAGCTTTCATTGCATTCCTGTCTAGTGCTGTACATGATTTATGGAAAATTACAACGTGCTCATCTATACGGAACAAACAAAGAAAAGTAAATCGAAAATAAAATATCCATTGTGGGTTTATTGTGAATTGGTCCTGACCTTTAGATTAGGTATTCCCAATGAAGTTAGCCGTTCTCAGCAATGCTACATGATTTTACACCACCCCAGGGTTTCATAAAGATAAATTGAGCTACTCAGTTCTTTATTTCTGTCAGCATGTGGGAATTATATATGCTTATGCAATTACGACATTTTTTTTTTCTCCCTACATTGTGTTATAACCTTATCTGTTAATTGGAAATATACAGAATAATTTAATAAAGAAGGAAGAGGATCCGCGTGGCACCAGTATTTCACTGACCTTTAGCACCCTTTAGAGAATGGAGCTGTGTTCCTTGTCTATGCTGATCAGTCACATAATTTCACCCCAGAACACATTTTTGAAAGCAGTGCTTTGGTTTCCTGTTGAGGTTGCATTCATTTGAGAGGCCACACACTGCTTTTGTGCTGGCTAGGCACAATGAGGAAGCATGCTTTGCAGGGATCTGATGTTAATTGCATGGTATTTAATAGACCTGATCCTAGAATACTGCAGCTTTTCCTAATTGGATGGTGTGTCTGTTTGCAATAATACGCCTCATGATAAACTGTGGTCTGCGAGAAACATATGCTGCATTATTTTTAATAAGATTTAGTGGCTCATATTTCTGCCTGAAGAGAAATGCTGGTTTTAAATCGTTTATTAAATATTTTTAAATATACTGTACTCAAACACAATGGTTAAATATCGTCAGATCTCACTTTCAGTGGTAGCGAGTTTGTCCACAGAAGCAATTTTACTGCAGATTTATAAATCTCTGTTTGCTAATGCATTTTCTCCTTAGTTTTGTGTGAGTAAACGTGCATCCTCATGTGGTACTGTTAGGTCAAAGGGTCTATTTGTCAGCCTCTGGACATTTTAAATGTACTATGAATGCTACTAGTGAATAAGTGAAGCTACACATACACTCATACAAAAATAGTTGGTTATACTATACATGTTGCCATGTACATCTACTACTTAACTACAGCTACAACCAACTACTTAGATATATCTATTTCATACCAATTACAGCAGATGGGAAGTTATTGATTACTAATCAAATTTAGGAGTTTACCAGCTACATTAAATAGTCAGAGACGTGGAACGAGACAAAAAAAGAGATGAGGAAAATAGATAGCGTGGAATTTATTGTGACCTTTAAAGGGGTCTTATTCATTTATTTTTTTAATTAAAAGAAGAAACCTGATCCTTGAGAGCCATGATTCCTGTTAGTGGGCAGAACTGAAGGTAAATGACAATGATGTAGGTAGAAAGCAAGTTGACTTGTTTAAATTCAATTTTTATTACTAGCTCGCTGGATGTACATAGGAATCTTTGTTAGATGGATGGCCATTATTTATGTTGTCACCATTGTATCTCAAAGTAAGTCGATATTTAATGATATTTTAGTGCATGTCTGTTGCGCTACATGAGTTCATTGCCAATTCACCATCTGCTGGCAGTACTATCCACTCCGCTATACTTGCTAATGCAAGGAGTTACTAGAATAAATAGTCTGATAGCATTTCAGTTCCTTTCCATATGCAGTAAAAACTTTGAGGCTATTTAGATACAAAGTTTCCACTATCCCAAGAGTCACCCACACATTATATTTATTTTTGCGACTTTGCGTTTTCTTCTACCAGATCCATACACATAATGTTTTACAGTTCTAATTATTATTATTATTATTATTATTTACTCTATTTCATGTTTGTGTTTTGTATGCTACTGAGCAAAGCTTAATGTAAAAGTAAAATTAAATGCAAAGTAAGTTGCTCTGAGAAAGGGCAACTTAAATGAGAAATATAGTGATTGGCTGAGTAGAGAAAAGGGGCCCCCATGGTGGAGCAGGCAGGGGGTGGATGGACAGATAGACAGTTGGCAACTCAGTGGAAACTCAGCAGGGAAATACAGTGGCAAGGGCAGTGACGAATATTTGAAAGGTTGCCGGAGGCTTTCTGTTGAGTGTGCAGCACGCCACAACCAGAGGTCCAAACCGGGTGAACAGCCCAGGTTGCAAGTGGAGCACAAGAAAGCGCCGGGGGCCCAGGGCAGCAATGCTGCGTGTCACATAGTGTCATGTTCATCACAATATATATCTGTTTATTTATCTTTTTATGTATTATAATGATGAATTGATGATTTAAATTGTGGGAATACACGAAAGGAAGCAGAATAAATTTATTTTACGCAAATTAGAGTAACATGGTGCTTTAAAAGGCTGTGCTGCATGCATGCTGGATTAATATCATCCCCTTCCTGAACCCCCACAGCACATCTGGCATCCTCAAGCCTTCATTGGTAATTCCTTCATTGGTAATGCATCACTTATTATTTCCTTTACCTCAAAATGCTGCCATACATTGTGCTTTTTGTCTAGACAACAATAAAAATACTTTAGTAATCTGATTAAGCTGTACCATTTATCTAAAGATAAATTGTGTGTGTGTTCTGTAGAATGTCCTTTGTGAATTGCTGTGAAAGCACATCATTTATATCTGCAAAATTGGTACTGACAGCATTTGCACCAATTAATATATTGTATTAGCCTTTGTTTAAATTCCACAAGTTTTGCATGGAATTTCGATGCAATGATAAATCAAGGTCATTGACTTTGTCCTCTGACAGCAGAATCACCCATGATTTTACTGTGTTTCTCATTCATTTTAATTCTCATGCCAAATGATTGGTTAAATTATGCATGACTTTTTAATTGCTGATGATCACAGTGGACATAGATTTTTGCTCTGAAAATGTAAAATGAGTCTTGAAATTGTTACAAGTCTGCTAGAAATGATCGTGGCCTCATTCCAAAGGTCACACATCCAACCAGCAGGGGGCACCACACAAGCGATAATGTCTCACTACCACCTTTTAATTTAACACTGGTTTCAGTTTTCGTGTTTTATTTTTGTTTTGGCAATAGAAAATATTTACTCTTTTTCATCACAGAAATTGTATCACGCATAGTAATCCACCTCTTCAGACATGAATGCATTTTTCTAGAATTTAGTTGCATAAAGTCCATCATTGAAAAAGTTAGACAAGAATTGGCCTCACTAGAGAGGAGTAACAAGGTCAAGTTATAAACTAGGACATGGCCATACTGTTAAGGAAGGTGCCCCACCTGAATGTAGACATGACCCTTGTGCCAAATAAGCATATTATGCACAATGAACAAAGTACTCTCAGTCACCCTTGATGAATGCATCTGGTAAACAAACTGTGATATATTTAGTCTTTTTGTATTATATAAACCCCAGTAGGGTAAAACCGTCCTTAGGCTTTACCTGTTTATCCTGAAGTTAACACTCTGCCCTCATGTCAGTGCAGGCCGGCGCTCTTAGCCACCCCACCTGACTCCAAAATTCCAGTGGCTGTCCTTCCATCGGTACCCATTGTCACCATCTTGGGATGGAAATGAGCATAAACTTCACAAATCACAGAACTGAAGAACAGAGAGGAAATGTGAAATTTAAAAAATAAAAAAGATACCAGTTGTAAAAAAAAAATGTTGCTGTTAATTTCCCACACATAAGTGCCAGAATTGAATTTATTCTCTTGCAATGGGAAATTTAACTTCCTGTGTAATGTACAAAAGATCAGCCACCTATTACCTTGAAATCCATAGATATGGTACAATTTACAAACTTGAGGTTTTTGACCTTGTTACTGAAAAAAAGTTAGCAAGCTACCATTTCAGCAGAAGAACAATTTTGGTAACCCTTTGTTCTTAATTATAGTAATTAAGGGTTATTAGACCATGGCCTACTTATGTTATCAATATCGCATGTCCAGTGCATGGCTGCATCCTAATTGTTTGAGTTAGTATTTTGAGAGGCTAATTTACGTTTAAGATAATTTCCCCCTTTCACTGGGACATGTTATGCCATTAGCTGAACCTTAGTATACAATGCTGTTTCAGATGTTAGCTGGGTATTTGGTTCGCATGTTTGGCCGGTTTTCATCTGAGCAAGTGCACCGGAAGGGTGTTTAGAGTCACTGTGCAGCCATTTCTAACAGTTTGCCTTTCTCTTGCCTTATTAATCATCCATTCGTCTCCTTCAGGTTTGCACATTACTAACTATGTAAAATGGGCCAGTGGGCCTTGACAGGCTGTAGAGACTTGGGTGGAATATCAATGTCCCCATACCTACAAGCTCCTAACGGAGAGATTTCTCCAGTGTTAATCTAAATGATAATGCAGTGGATATACCCGCAATACCAATGTGATCCGTTTATTGTCTTTCTGTGCTCAGACACCGGGCCCAGTTCATTTGTTAGTTCACAAATATGTAAAGCCTTCCTGCTATTTTCACCGGCTGCAATTTGCTGAATCTTTGGTATTGTTTGTTTTTCTCTCGCTTTTCCTCTCCTGCCCCACCAAAGCTGAGTGACGAGTATGTCCTGTTATATTACTTCATGAAAGGAACTTAAAGGTCTTTTTCTTTCATTCCGAGAAGTCCACTGGTATTCAAAGAAATAATATGCTTAGAAGAAACTTACTGAACAAGTCATTTTACTCCAACGGTTTCTTATTTAGTGAGGTGTATTTGTAAGACCTCTGTTAGGGACATTTCTGGGCCGGTATTAGCCCCACAGTATTCAATTTATTTATGAGGCCAACATCTACACAAACCAATGAGCCGCAGTGCATTTCAGGCATTTTGTTTATATAATAAAGTTTTATCAAGGGGCGAGGGTGGGGGCAACAACAAATCTCTGTCCTTTTGGCTGTTGACCTCAAATCCCGCCCTGTTTGTCCACAGCCCATTCTGTGACTTTTGCTCCTTTTAAACAAGGTAACACATGGCTGGTGCAGGACGCCAGCATTAATGATAGACACTGAAAGATGTGCTGCCAATATGCCGGTATGGCCACGGTGGCACCTGTAGACCTCGCTGTCCGCTCTTCCTCTTTACTCGGGATGATGGTCGGCCATCTGACCATCCTGGCGCCGCCACCCCCCAAATCCGCAATCAAACGACTCTGCCTTGCCCACAGGGCTGGAGAATCTGTTAATAGCTCCATCCTCATATTGTAAAGCCATCTGCTCATTGGAAGCCATTGGGGGAAACATCAATTTGATTGTGTGTGCCAGACATTCGCACTACTCTCTCCACAGCGCACCATCGCTCACATTTGTAATACCAGGTGAGAACGCAGCCCATCAATCTTATGAAACGGTATTGGGTTCTCACTGATGTAACTCCTCACTGCCCGGTTGTTTTTGAGGCATACGTGGCTCATTGAATTGCTGATACTGATATCTGAATGCTCACCAGGAGATGCTGTTTTCACATTGTCATGAGTACTGGGGCCAGAATCCATGCTGGTGTTGCTGTCATGTTTTTGTAGAGGAACGATGTGTTATTTGAGTGGTGGTCGAGTAAAAGAAGCCATTTAGATTATTGATCTGGGTGTTGCACTGGCAAAACCGCCAACATTTTATTGCACAAACAAAAAATGTGGCGATCTCTCAGTACCTCTGAACGCTGGATGACTCCAGGCTAGCGCTGGAAGGATTTTGCCAGGGAGGTCAATTCCTAGTACCTGGCCCGTCTTCCCCAGCCTGTAGGAGCGAGAGCAGACTTTCTACAGCACTTGCTTGCCTTTTGCTGGGTCTCTTTGAATCCACCCCCTCCCCGCTTTGGTGCGCTTGTCTCCTGTGCTGTGAAATAACCTGCACATTGACCCCCGCTGACTGCTGCTGGCAATACCAAAGCTGAAGCTTATATATAAGATATTGGGAATTTAGCGGGATGATAATGTGAAACCATGGACCTCATGATGTTTAAATACGCATGCTCAGGGTTATGTTTTATTTTGACGAAACGATGTAGCAATTTTCTAAAATGGGGAGGGGGGTGGGGGGTAGGGGGCACACCATCCCCGAGCTTTCACAGTATGGGAGCTCAACACTGATGCAAGAGGAAGTGCTGTTGCCACAACCATGTCTGAAGGAGCCCAGGAACCTTTGAGTTCCAGGCGCCACACTGGGTATAATGCTTTGTAGATGCCCCTTGAAAGGACAAGTAGTGCCCTTTTGATAAATAAAAAAATATCACCCTTGTCTTAGGAAATGCTCTTTTAAGTGTCTTTGTATAAGATGCTCTTTAACTTATTAGCAGTTAATTAGCAGTCATTTCACCCTGAATTAGTACTCAAGGGCAAATGCTAGCCCGTTGTTAAGCTGGCCTTATCCTTCCACGATACAAAGAATCTACGGTTTAGTGTGTTATCTCTTTGTGTGTCTCAAAGCTTAGCAGACTTTGAAGTAGTATAATTGCTCTCATGCTGTGGTCCCAATATTTAGCAGCAAAATAAAAACATCATAAAACATAAAATTTTGCTGCAACGCTAATGGGCTAATTGCAGCAGATGACCACGCCAGGACCCACTTCTATCAGCTAAAAACATGAAATGGCTCCGGTGGGCACGCACTTCGAGAAGACAAAAACCAGTCTGGGGAATGTTTTCCACGTTAGGTACCATTGATACCATTGTAATGTCCCTTGGTACCAACGTTTTAACACCACACCTGAATATTGTTGCTGACCAGGTGCATTCATTCATGGTTACAGTTTATCCGCTATCACGTGGATACTTCCAGCAGGGTAATGTGATATGGACATGGACATATCATGTACCACTATTCTTTTACTACCTTGAATGCTACTGTATTTATTAACTCTTGTTAAAATTAATTCTGTTTCTCTATCTTATCCAGGGCTTACAATATCTAATTATCTGTTTGGAGCTGATTATTTGCAAGTCCAGATTTAACACATTCATACTTTATGTTCCTAACAACATTTTTCCAAGCATTCAAAAGACCTGATTTTATCTGGCTTCATAATATCATGACAGGCATTAGCTATTGTAAGAAGTGAGAGACCAAATTGTGGAATATAAGAGACCGAAATGAAGAAATAGCGGTTAACAAAAGCACACCAAACAGTGCTCAGTAGAGATATTCCAAATAAAACAAAAACACTTAGATATCCAGCAAAGCAAAGTTAACTGCTTTAAATACTATTAATGTTTAATATAATTAAGTGACAAAGTGACAAAACTAAAGCTGGATGTTTACATGTTCATTCAGTAGGTGAGGTAGAGTGTTCATTCAGTAAGTGAGGCAGAGTTTCACATGGTTATTTATGAATGCCAGGCAGTAACTATGCACCCTTGAATTAAATAAATAAATAAATAAAGAGAAACTATCTGCAGGGTCTGAAGCTTTTTCAAAAGCCCAGGGGCGATGTATGAAATGGATGATATGTTATGTTTATATGACATGTTGAATTATAACCCTGTGGTCTTCTCAAACCTGCTAACGCATCAACAAGCTGTGGTCATTCCCCCTCCAGGTGAAATTTATTGCTTGCCACCTCGCCCTTTCTCGCCCGCGGAGCGGCGGACATGTTTACAATGTAGACTGTATTTTAAAGTGCGGTATTTTAAGTGTTGCCAGATTGTGAGGATTAGAGAGACAAATTGCTCGGATGATAGTTACGTGTCACTCTGAAGAGTGCTTTCCTGCAATTTCCATTCTGAGAAAGCTTTTCAAATACATTACATCTAAAACAAATCGCTCCCTTTATTAATCATTCCCTCATTCTTCAATTGTTCTTAAGCAACACTGAGGTCAGCCAAACTGCTATGACAATTATAACATTCTGAAGATGTACCATGTCAGAAAAATTTAAATGCTTTGAAAATGCAAGAAGCATTTCTATGGCATGATCCCTCTCAACGACAAAAATGCTTGAATGCTCAAAACCTCAGAACCTTTCTGTCAGGAATGCACAGAGTTTTGGAAGGTGAGCTCATGTTCTAAAATATACTACTTGATTCTGTGGGAGAGCTGCAGTTCAAACAAAATGTGATATACTTATTAATCAGTTATAGCTGATAGTTTTTCATTTACCGACTGGTATAACTTGTTTTTATTATGAGCTGTTTGTTCAAAATCAGTTATAAACAGACATATTATCATCAGTGTAAGTTTCATGAAATACTTGAAACCAAAAATAAATGAAAATCACCCTGCTGTCCAGCTCACCTACCCATTTCAATTCCACAATGCATCCGAGAGCCATGAATGCAAATGATGTGTTGTAAATGTGACACAATGTGTAAAAAGTAGGAATTCATTTTATTGTTTAAATGTGGTGCTCAGCGGGTGTCCCTTATACCCTGGTTAGTCCTGATCTGTATGACATCCTTCTGCCCTGTCTTGGAGTAAGCCCAAAGCAAAACTCGGGGGGTAAAGCAATGGCGATTAACAGGGGCCACAAACAATGTAATCTCACATGGGACTCTGACATGCTGCTTTCTAAACGGGGAAAAGATGAAGCGTGAATTGTGTGATGGACAGAAACTGTGGAAGCCGAGTTACTTCCTTGCCAGGTTGGTCGCCGATTACTCGTCAGCATTACATGCCAAATATGTGCTGTCTTAGTGTACAATGAGTGCGTTATTTTGCAGTACTTATTTCTGATGTGTGCAGAATGAATTCATACAACAATAATTGCAGTTGCTACCAATGGGAGTGATGCATAGAGACCAAACAGTGGTTTAAATTAGAAGCGGCGCATGGCCTCATCTGTTGTGTTTGATGCCGACTGGGACTGTTTTATTTCTCTCAGCATCAATCCGGACGAAGAAATTGGGCATGTTAAGAGCTACTGTTTTAGGCTTCCCTGAATGAAAGGCGAGCGACCCACATGGAGGTTTGCATTCACTTTTTCATTTATTCATTGTGGATTTGGAGGCAGTCTGCCAGGGGATTGTCGGGCTAGATCCTTCAGCCTTTGTGCTCAGTCAATGATAAAGTGTTAGGGAGGTGTTGGGAGGAGAACACAGTTAGAAAGTGTACAGCTGAGAAGATCACGGTGCTTTCCTATAGAGAATTACTCCAGTAACAAATATGTAATTTGCTCAAGCCAAAGTAACAACATCGGTACTGATCATAGTGCACAAATACATCTCATAAATAATGGAATTTTGCCTGTTTTCTCAAACACCTTCTCCAAGGATGAGTTGAACATCAATAACATAGCTTATGGGAATATGGATGTACTACTGCTGGGTTTTTTTGAGTAATTCCAAAATTACAGTTTCAACAATATTTTGAAATCTTTTTTTTTCCTTTTTTTCAACTAGAGAAAACTTGAACATTTGTACATGTTTATTTGTCAATGGTGAGGGCAATTTTGGTCAGCTTGACTGGCAGGGAAAGAATGGGAGCATTTTTCAAGGATGTTGAGATGGGCTCTTACCGGAAAAGACACAGCCGTGGCTGTTAGTCCTAATAGTTCCTCAGTCAGTGAAAAAAAAAATGGAGAAGGCTTGTGCCACTGTAGACAACCTAAGTTCCGTTTGAAAGCTTTTGTTTTCTAAAAATAATGTCTTTTTTGTCGTTCTCTAATAATCCCTTGCAATTTAACAAAGTAATTTTTCCTTATTAGTGTCTCAGTACTAGAACAAACAAACATTTTTTCAAACCTGCTTCTTGAAAAAGGGAAAATGCTGCTGAATAACTGCAATTAACAAGAAACGGGAAATTAAGAGCAAAATAATCTGTTTATGTATCAATGACCTCTGCAGGGTAGGGTTAAGCTTATATGTAAATATTCTCAGAGGAAACGTATTAATTACTGAACAAATGAAGTGCTCCCTGGCAAGGTCGGATTTGTTTGACTTTGAGACGGTCAGAGAGAAGTGAAATGAAGGGTCTAACGATGCAAAATCGGAAACCACTTGTTCGCTGATATTGGTTTTATATTTGATTTAGATATATGCAGCACTGTGCAAAAGTCTTAGGCATATTTAAGCGAAGATGCTTTCAGAAAGTAAAAATATTTTTATAATAAGGGCAGTAAACAATAAAAAAACAAATTAATCAATATTTGATGTGAGCACCCTTTGCCTTTAGAACTGCATCAGTTATCTTAGGTATACTGTTGTGCAGTTAAATTAGACAATTGACAGGTAGATTGTTCCGAGCATCTTGGAGAAGTCTATCTTCTGTCTGTCCAGGTAATCAAAGACAGTCTCGATGTTGTTGAGATCAGGGCTCTGTGGAGACCATACCATCTGTGGCAGAATCCCTTGTTCTTCTTTCAAAAAATGTTTGGACATCTAAAAAAAAAATTGTTTTTCTACTGACAGGCAAATCCAGAAGACAAAAAATAAACTTGAAAGACTACATTTGTGTAAACAAGCTAGGATGCAGTAGGGTAATTATTTTGCTCAGTACTAT
>JAOYSI010009433.1:0-10908 GCA_025775065.1 Hiodon alosoides | reverse complement strand
TGTAAAACAAAAGTAGGCCTACTTTTAAGGCGGATAATTTCGGACACACATTCACGCCTAGATACTGAACTGCAAAGCAGGAATAAATCTTGCCGATAAAATGTGTAGGAATCCTGCTTTACGAGAAGATAAAATTCAAGATTTAATAGAAAAACAAACTACTTACAAAACCATGTTTGTCCGAGATATTGTTCGTCAGCTTGAGTTTATGGAAAGCAACAGGCTTAGCCATCCACTGCTCTCCCGTGGCTGGGCTGTCCGGGTGAATGTACATTCGCTTGGGCATCTCCGGATCTGCCTTCCCTGCTACCATCCAACGAGAGTTGTGGAACTTGTAGCGACAGTCGTCGGCGGCAACTATATCCATCAATAAAATATACTTGGCTTTCTTGTCAAGACCATTCACCCGAACTTTAAACGGAGGAAACATTCTCCTAAAATGGATGAAGGGGATGAAAATCAGCAAAATGGAACCTTTTTATTGTAATTGATTAAAAATCACATATATAATAATTATTGTATTACACCACAATCCGTGAATGTGTTACCCCGAAAACCATTGGCTAGTGTTTTTTAAAATTATTATTCAACAGTTCGTTTGCCGTAAAATAGTCAATCCCCTAAGGTTAAAATGTAGCAAGCACTATAACCGATTACTGCAACCTTATCTGGAAATATTTTAAAAGGTGTGCCATATTCTACATGAATTATGCCTGACATTACACGAGGATATAAGTATATTGGCATATTATATACGGCGTTTTTTATACCGACAATTAGAGGTTGTAGATATTGACCAACGATTGGAGGTTAAAATGATCAAGATTCCAGTGTTTTTTTCATTCGCATTACCAAGATGACATCTGATTTTTAACTCTTTTTTGAATAATTAAAATCGAAAGAATTCGAAATGAAACAGATGTCAGTAATAAACCAGGCGGTAGCGTTTTACTCAGTTGAAATGTAAATGATACTCAAGTTAACCATCAAATAAAACGTTACAGCCTAATTGTTGAGGGGCTGTTTGTGACTCGGCATCCCCCAAAATAATTTCTGATTATTGGCGGTGTCTTTCATAATTCACTCTCCTCGTGTAATTTTGGTTAATATCATTTTAATAATCCCTAAATTGGCACTTGTGTCTAAAAAATGTCTAAATAAATGTTTTGTTTTGTTTTATTACAGAAACAAAAAATTGCATCCCTACCTTCCAGATTTGGTGATAACCATTTCAGTCCCTATTTTATGAAATTGGTCCCAAAGTTCCTTTGCTTCCAGGGTGACTTTTGGGTCGTCCTCAACCTCTTCCTCCGGCTCCAAGCTTTTAAGGGTGCGGAAATGGGCCGCTTGGTGTTGATGACCGAAAGCCGCGTGCAACCCGGCTTCCGCGGCCCCAGAGAGAGGATGGTCCGCCATCGGTTTGTTAAGAGCGCCGGGAGGCAGCGTCAGCGCCGGGAAAAAAGCAGGTTGAGCGGCTGCCAGAAAGGCTGACACGGGGAAGTCGGCCGGCCGGTGGGCGTGAAATGGGTGATAAGCCATGGCAGTCCCCGCTAAAACTGGATCTCTCATCGGTGCATCCAAAAACAAAATCGAGACAGAATGTAATGTATGCTGTAATATGTTCCGCAAAACACGAGTTGTATCCACATGAAGGAATAATTATCTTCCTGAAACTAAATACAAGTATTGTCGACTGATTTGCAAAAAATAAAATAAAAATTTAAAATTTCAATAACAATAATAATAATAATGATTAAAATTAAAAAGAGACTCGGACGAGAAAGCAACTGCTTTAACACCAAAAAACCTAAGTCCTAAATAAATATCAGTCAAATCGACATTATAGAGGCTTTAAAACCCGCGTTATGGTTTTCCATTTTCCCATGAAGTCGCTTTCAGTAAAAAAGATAGGGTTTAAGGGTTGTACGTCAGGCATATAAGTGGAGCTGAAGTCGTCAGCGCTATCCAGCTCACAGGAGAACTAGGACAATCTAACATGTTTTACTCTGCTCTGATCCCCGCAACTAATAAACCAAGCCTGCTGATTGCTGATTTTACGCTTTCCGGACCAATTGTGGACTACTATAGGCGTGGTTTTGACGACTCCAGCCAAGTCAGAGGGGGAAGGGGTAAGAATGTGTCGGAAGCATTAACAGTAAGAAATGTTACTGTCAACAGAATAAAATATGAACCAATGACAGAGAAAAGATCTGGAAATCCCACCCCCAGAACCAAACCAAACACCGGGTCAGCCTTGAATCCTCGGCCGGTGGAAAGAACGCATCGGCGGGCTTAAGCTTAATCATTCTTTGGAGGTCCCTTTCACAATGTTAGAGGAAACCCGTACACACTAGAAACGTAAATTAATCACTTTATATATTAAATATATAATATTTGTAAAATATTTTTTGTTCATTGTTGTGTTAGATACATCATTTTACTGTAAAAGTACGTTATATATTTTACTTTTAAATTGTTTTTTTTTTTACAGGAAGTGTATTTTTAAACATTTCAGTAAATGATGTAATTTAATTGCTTCTTCCAGCTATCCCTCCCCCGCGTGTTATTTTATCTCGTTTGACTGCATCATAAAATACTTTTCTTATTGGGGCCAATAATACATATTTTTATTTAGACTTTGAAGGCTCACTGACGAACTGTGTAATATTGATTTTCCGTGGACTTCGGCGCAGCCATAGTGGACGCTAAATTTGTTTTTCTTTATCAAAACGTAAAGATTGTTGAGTGTCCCATCAAACCCCGCGTTCTCTCGAGTCAATTCAGTCGAAAGGATGAAGGCTAATAATCCGGACATTGCCTCCATAAAGGCAGCCCCGGGCCACACTGCGCTGAAGCGAGGAACAGCAGAGTGAAATTCCTAGAAAAAAGTGGGGGAAACTCGGTGAGTGCTAGACAAGCCACTGTTCTTTTCGCCAACTGTGTCCTTCCTTCCGATGCGAGATATGTTCAGGGAATTCGGTGACAGCTGTGTCTGGAGACGGGAGAGTGCACATTAAATTTTAAAGCTGTGCTCCTTGCTTTTTGTTTTTAAATAATAAGTACATTTGAATCGATTTTATTAGTATTTGTAGCGATTAGTTTTGTTTCGAAATATAAAAAAATATTAAATATTAAAAATGTGGATGCAGAGCAAACAATTTGAACAGACAATAATGGGCCGTTTGCTGCAAAGCGTATTAATCTTTTAACTTATGCGTTTCCTTTGGCCGAATTACCTGAGCAGATTGTTAATGTGCGACTGCATTCAACTTCAGAAGTCCGTTCAATTCCTCCGGAGCGATTAAAGACGGCTCTGAAGACCTCTGCTTGCACCGCCAGGAAGTCCGCGCGTAGATCCTTGATTAACTCGGATTCCGACTGTTGGGGAGCCGCTTGGCGCCAGTCTGTTGACGTCTCACAATGATAACCGTCTCTTGTCACTTCATATTTGCTCGGAAATACTCAAATAGCGTGCTTCAGTGCCCTTCAGTCGAAGCTTATGATTTCGGTTCCAGGCTTTGAGCGTCCAGATTGCGATATCTCACTTCAGGCGGTAATGTTTTTTCGCATAAAATAAAGGTTTTTAAAACTATTAATGAGCACAAATAACCAACGATATTTTATTAACCCCTTCCGTACTGACGGTTCGTTTGTGAGTTACTTGGTCCACCTTTGTCCGGTAGGCTGTCTTATATCATATTTTAGCGTCCATTTTTCAAAACAGGGGTAACCCAAACACCTGCTTCGCATGCACATTAAAACACTTACGATAAAGTTACATAATAACACATAATAAAAAAGTTTACAATTACGCAAGGATTAAGGCTTTAGGAATCTGTGCGGGGAACAAACTCGACATTCATTCTCATGTATAGGCGACATAGCCTACATAATTGTCGCTCACGATCGTCTTAAAAAAACTAAATAATATAATAAATAAACGATCCATCCGTGCATTTGGACTAATGCAAATGACCAATAAACCGTTTTCGAAGAGGCAAAGAGATAGCGCCGTAGTACTTCAGGCATAGCAGTATAGTCGTAAAATCACGAGAGGGCTAAAACTGAAGAGGATGCTGCGAAAGACGTTACAGCTATTACTGGTGCAGATTCAAATTGCGCAAAAAACGCACATGAAATTAAGCACACGTGGCGTACGCCAGTTTAAAGTGATGAATCTGATCGATTAGTAATTAAGGACCGATTCACGATTTATTTCAGCGGTCCAGGGCAGCTCGTTTATTAACGTTGAAAACGGGATTTGATCAGTCAATTTCTTTCGATATAAACGTTCAATGCATTCGGCCTGTAGTGCGACTTTAAAATGTAGTTTTATGGGCCTATGGCATGATATCACCTCAACTTAAGCAGTGTGCACTGGGACTGCTGGTTCCATGGGAACGATTATTTACATAGTGTAAAATAAATAAATTCAGTAAAATAAAGAGTATTCATATGAAGAATAGTAGCATATTTGCAAATTCGTTTAATTGTTTATTTCCTTCCTCTGCGGGCAGTGGTACATGATTAATCTTGCTATATTGTAAATTATGTGGATATTATGCATTTCGAATGACCTAATTTTCAAACTCGTGTTGTGCGGTTATTAATAATGAGAAGATGAGGGATCTGAACATGGTAAAATACTCTATATAGCCTAGTCACATGCTTTGCTTAAATTCATCTATTGAATATTTTACATATATTAAGTAAATAAATGTGATCATAATGACAATGTTGCCGGACAGGCCCATGTCTAATAGTTATTCGTTTTGTAGTGCTATGTTTTCATAGGCATAATTACTAGGCATGGATGCACTTAAGAGTAAAAACCCAATTTATCAATAATCCTTAAGATTTTGTGTTTTATTTAATAACACAGTGATGTATCTATTTGGTATATTCTTTCTTTATTTTTAAATACATTGTTAAAAGGAAAAAAGAAATAAGCCTACTTTGTTATGTTTTCTTGTCTGTACTCATTTAACTAGTTATATAAAGAAAGGCCTAAATTGCCCTAGATTTATTTATTCTGGGGATTTTAGGTGTACACGTGGACTAAATGATGTATTCAGACGCGGTTAATTTCGATGCTGTAGTTTTGGAAACTATGGGCAGTCTCTTAATTTTACATAGGGTGTGATAAAAGTCGTAAAACTCCTCATTTTATATTGGAAAATGTTTGTTCCCAGTTGTTACTTAATTTAATTAACAAAGTCCGTTTAAATAGCAACATAGTCACAATGTCATAATGAGTCATTGTATGCGTATATAGCCTATGCGTTTAATAAAAATTGTATTTTTTACACGAAGCTATAATGAACATTAATTTATTGCCGGACGTTTCGGGCAAGAGTTCTGTTGTGACAACATGTAATCCGTGTATCCTTATACATTTGCACATGTTTAGTAGCATACCTGAATTAAAACTGCGTTACGGTGCATTGTGATTCGGGGCGAATCCTCCGACGGTCTTCGAGTTTATAGCTTGGAAATTTTAACGTTTTTTTTTTTTTTTCTTATTCTAGAGGCATCATTTCTCCAGCTATATTTATCCTATAGAATGAGTCCTTTGCGCCAGACCGTTTAAGACGTTTAACGCGCGCGCGCGCACACACACACACACACACACACACTCACACACACAAACACACACAATTTATATTCTACCCGATCCCCCCCGTCCCATTAGAGCCTGACTTTAATCCCTCAATTCACAGCTTTTGTTTGCGAACTCCTCGTGGCCGTGTTGTTTCATTGACCCGAGTCAGCGGGGCTACCGGTGCCCTGCCTCTGCAGTTGGACAAATTGCAACGGACTGATGAATAAATAAGTCATCTAGCTGAAAATACCTCCTCTTACACGCGAACAGCGACCCCAGAGAACGGCCGTCTGACGCACGTAACAAACCTCCACCGAACTCCCTGACTGCGATACCACACAAATGGAATAGTATGGAAGAAATGAATGTATTAGAATGTTGTCGCAGCACAGTATAATACAACTATAGGCTTCAGTCATAGGACAAAGCTATCAGTCAATTATTTTTAACAAGACAGGTCAGTTAAAACAGTTTGATAGTAGGCAAGGACAACATTGAATGAATAGACTTTTGTAATTAATTTAATTAGGATTGCCATTTGGGTGTGTTTAAGATAAATTGTGGAGGAATTAACGCAAAAAGGAAAAAAAGTTCAAACCAATTCTGTAAGTGTATACAGAAAACTTGGATTGAAATTTATAAAGTATATCCACTTGTTGCTTTACTTCATATTAATGGTCGTATCTGTTTCGCAGTTAACCGTGGTGGCGCTAAAATGATCGAAGTGACAACAATATTGCGTGTCAATATAAAATGAGGTGTCGCTGGGTTTAGAGCCTGGGAGGTATTTTAAAAAGTGGATCCACAGCAATTGTCTACCTGCTAAGTTACTTGTTTTAACTTTAACGTCGGATGTAAATAATTGTACGTTCTTTATTTTATATTTAAGTATCTTCCACATAACGCTCAACAATTGGGGAAAACTGGATGACTAGAATTCCATTTTATTTCTATTTGACGACTGGAAAATAAGATACGTTTAAAAGCAGCTGCAAAAGTTTTACAATTCTTGGATTCTGCGATTGTATCACAAATTAAATTTAGGAAATGTGCTGGAGTATAACTCTTACGCACTGTTATGTTTACGGAACGTTTGCTAAAAATCCCTTCCTGTTTACAAGCCGACTTTGATCACCGAGGCCTTGCGCGTTTGCAGGCGACTCGCTGGAGAGACAGGTGACTTAATGTTCTTCACTCTTTTGCTCTCTCGCCTCGCTGGGACTCTCATGATCTCGTCGGGACCGTTTCTGCTCCAATCGGGCACATAAAATAGCAATGCAATATAGTAATAGAGATTTAATTTTTCCGAGAATATATTTCAAATCTACCGTAAGATTTGAAACATTCAGATTTATAAATATATTATATATATTTTATATGACATTTATTTTCTTTAGAAATAAATATATTGTATCTATTGATACTATGGGATGCTCCTTCTGTCAAAACTGGACGATCGGATATTAAATTAGACTGATGAGTATGGGATTTTCGCCTAAACCACCATTTCACATTTATCGGGTTTGATATGCGTAACTGTCAGAACCTTAAAATAAGTATTATTAATCCAGTCAAGAAAATACATTTCTATTTTAGGAAATTTTGAAAAAAGATTAATACCATTACATGGGTTTCTCCATCCTGTGACAGTCGATGGCATCCTTAGTTACCTTAAACGGGTTTAAATTAATCCTTTAGACGAATTACGGCCCTTTAATTAGATAGTTGAAATAATAATAATAATAATTTTAAAAAATTAAATTCAATAATTAGTAATTATTGGCTTAAAAAATCTCAAATAACAACGATTTCAGTGTGCATAAAACTGGCAATCAGCACACATTTATACTGATAGCACAACCAGTTTTACTGTAATTTATATGTACTTTTGTGTATCATTCATCCATTTGTATCTAATATTCCAGCTCACTATGTCACAGGAAACAATTGCAGCTTTGACTGAAACGTTGCCTTTTCTTTTTTCCCAACCCTGAAAACTCCAGAGATTAGCTGTTTTTTGTTGCGACCAGTGACCTTTCTATAGAGTTACCAATTGGGCAGTTTTAGATTTGGGTGCGGAACATGGAGATTTAAACAAGATTATTCAGCAGCAAATCCACAGAAGAAAGATGGATAAACAACTGTAGAAATAAAATAAATACAAGATTAATTCTCCATAGAAAATTGACTACAAAGTAGTAAAAGGGTATACTCAGTTGAAACAGCAGAACATAATCCTGTTTAATCCTGTGCAAATTGGTCTAAACATGGCCGATACCCTCTCTCCATCTATTCAAACAAAAATGCACAGACTAGCGCAAAATTTGAACCCTTATGCTTTGGCTGCAAGGGTCTGTAGTAAGCCCTGGCAGTAGCATCTCTGCTTTGAGCAGGGTAAATAACAGTCATGCTCAAGCGTTGGGATCAGTTCAGAGGAACACTTGCACGCCTTTTCCTGATGATCCCTTGATTAGGCGTTCAAAATTGTGCGTGCTCCCCCAGGATGTTACCATGGAATTCCAACACATCCTGCAAACTTCTTTCCCTGTGATTAAAAAATGGGAAGATTGAGTGTGGGTATACACACCGCAAAGGTTTTGCAGGAAGATACTAGTTTTGTGTGGGAATCGTGAGAAGAAAAAAAACAACGTTTATAAAAAAAACTCACTTGTCAGTGTCTGAAATGCATTCAGAAACAGTCACATCAAATCATAATTATAAACCGCAGCTGCATTTGCCCTGGGAAAAAAATGACTCACATAAAGAATCTTGAGAGGTTTACAGCCCATATGAGGACAGGCAAAATGGCAAATAACATTCAAAAGCAGTTCTGGTGGTGGTGTGACTGTGTTGGCGAGACTAGGCCTGCTCCCAGAAAAACAGGGCCTCCACAGCCACCGCGCGACACGCTATTTATTCCTCGCCTCCCCTGGAGTTTTCCACTGGGGGCTCTTCGCTCAAGCTGTTGCTAACGTGCGATCCTGTTTTAAGGTAAATATTTAGACTCCTGTTTACAGATGTTCTCTCCGGCTCGACACGGAGGTCCCATCTCCCTTGCCCTTTCTAAAACACGCAGCTGAATCTCGAGCTGCCATATGGTGGCACCATGCTTGTCAGTGGGATGAGTAACCTGTCACTAACTCAGGAATGGCAGGACAGGAAATCCACAACTGGCCCAACCCTTTTTGTCCAGCCTTCTCCTCGTTTTACCTAAGAGGTTTTTCTACTTCCTCTGAGAATCAAACCACACTGGCAAACTCAAAAAAACATGTTAACAAAAGATACATGGAATATGGAGGGAATGTGACCTGGGTGACCAGCAGCTTGGGCAGGGCAGAAAGTGTGTGCAAATTGGAGGCAGGACCAATCAGGAAGTGACCTCACTGGCTGTGCATGTGACAAATGAGTCTCCTGACGTGAGGTGAATAATGCCTAATCAAAGTCATGAGTTTGGCTCAGGGCTGGACGGGCCATTAAACCTCCCATTCCGGTTCCTTTGTGTTTGTAGTTTTTTTTTTTTGTGTGGACAAGAAGCTGAGTGGGACTGCCTCTGCCTGCACTGGTAAGAGCATATAACTTGTATGCCTCTCAGTCACACTTGCTTAAATATTGCAGCAGGGTTGAACCGTGCCATGGAGGAGGAGGAAGAGGGGCTGGTCAGTTTTTCCCTAGATGTCGCAGCCTGGCAGAGCAGCACGGGTCCTTGGTGAAGCAATTGGGACACACTTGCCTGGACAGGCGCCCAACTCATTCACAGAATATGCGGCCATCAATCACACATTAGGCCACAGACTGGCTGAGCCAAATCTGTCTGGCTATAGATGTGATGCAGTGTTGGAATAGTTTTTTTTTTTTTTTATCATGAATTTGCTCATAAAGTAACATAAAAGTGGCACACTGATTGGGAATCTACGGTACATATTGTATTCATCTTAGTCTTATGAACGGATCCTACACTGCTATTATTTGCATGTGGGTTGACATATTTCAGAAGGGAAGAACAGTATTAAGAGACACCCAAGTCTATTTGTGTTGCTTTAGTGTGTGTGTGTCAGAGTTTTGAACCAGGGGCTAGAACACTCTGCACAGCTTTCAACATATTTCTCAATCTCTCCCTACCCTTTCCTCATCTCTTTCCCTCTTTTTCCCAGAAACCTCTACAATCTGCTAGGCTCTCCCTGGGGCGGCCCGCGGAAACACGTTGCAGTACATTCTGCGCCCTCGCTGCCCCTCTGACACTCCCGCGGTGCACTACCCAGCCTGGCGGCCGGCAGCGAGATCGGCGAAGGCGTAGGACAAATTAATGACATCCAAGGCAGGAGTGAGTAAAGCACAGAGTGAGAGAGAGAGAGAGAGAGAGAGAGAGAGAGAGAGAGAGAGAGAGAGAGAGAGAGAGAGAGTGTGTGTGCAGTGACAATTCCAAATACAGGAATTATTCTTCATCGTCTCACCCTGTCATGGCCGATTACTCTCCAGCTCTTGGCTTGCTGAACAGAGCTGCTGGGGCAGTGAATGGTCTTAGTGCTGGAGGGGAGGAAAGAGGGAGAGCAAATTATGGATACGGTCTACTTTCACACTCCAGTCACTTCACACAGCACCGTACTTTTCAGGCTCAGCAAAACTCATTTCCTTGGCTTTTTACTTTAACTGCTACACCGAGTGCCTTTCAGGAACAAAGTACATTTCTCATTTCCAATAAGGCCCAGTGGGAACTGGAGAAAGTGTCAAACAAATGTTCCTGTGTAAAACATTCCCATGATATAGAAAGGTACAGATCAGGTGGAAGGGAAGGACTGAGCCCTGCAGCCTCGGTGTAACCTGGTATTACTCTTACAGACAGGTCACCATCTCTTACAGTAGAGGGAGACCAGGTACTGAGGTGGCTTGGATTCATGAGGTACTGAGGTGGCTTGGATTCAGGAGGTACTGAGGTGGCTTGGATTCATGAGGTACTGAGCTGGCTTGGATTCATGAGGTACTGAGGTGACTTGTATGTATGAGGTACTGAAGTGGTGTGCATACAAAAGCATGTATGGCTGCCCAAGTCCCCACTCCTCTCAGGTCCCCACTCTCCTCTAGTCCCTAGTCCTCTCAGGTCCCCTCTCCCCTCTGGTCCCCTCTGGTCTCCACTCCCCTCTGGTCCCCTCTCCCCTCTGGTCCCCACTCCCATCTGGTCCCCTCTGGTCCCCACTCCCCTCTGGTCCCCTCTCCCCTCTGGTCCCCCACCCATCTGGTCCCCACTCTCCTCTGGTCCCCACTCTCCTCTGGTCCCCTCTCCCCTCTGGTCCCCACTCTCCTCTGGTCCC
>JAOYSI010009431.1:0-10909 GCA_025775065.1 Hiodon alosoides | reverse complement strand
AGAAACAAAGAGGTAACCACAATGGTTTATCTGAGAGGACAGAAGGGTAAAAGCTTGGACCAATAGGGCACAGTTAAATATCATGATGATGCTGTGGCCACCTCCCATTAGAGGGAGGGTGGGTATGTTTGAATTTGTAGAAAAGGCTGTGTGCCGTGGGTGTTCGGGGTTTGTTCTGCGGACACCACGGCTTTTGTTGTGTTTACATATTAAAAGTCTTAATTTCCTGAAGATCCAAGTCTCCGTCTCCTAACCACAGTTTTTTACCGAAAAGATTGGAAACAATCATTGTCCGTCGAATCGGAAACCACAACAATACCTTCTTTAAAAACATGGGCATACTTCTGTAACACTTGATTAGCATGTGCCATGTTTGTGTCAATATTTCTGATAATGTGGTGAGAGTTGACTGTCAATGGTGAACCTGAGCCTCGCAACATTGCAACAGTATTCCTTTCACTTTTGGGGGAATACATATTACTCTACCGTCTGCTTCCATCTGCTGAAACAATTCAAGACAGCAACCTTATGCAAATTAGTGCCTATGCCAGAATGGAAGCAGAGTTCTCATAGAAACTTTATTTGGTGCAGACAAAAAACGACACTCATTCGAGGTCCAAAAATCCTGCTTCCATTGTTCAGCCGCTTTTTATGTCCAGTTGTCCAGTGTGGGAGAATCTGCAACTGCAACTAACAAGAACCATGCATCTTCTAATACATAACTGCACCATAATAGTCATTATATACATGCAATAGTAATTAGCTTAAAACACAACAGTTGTAAATCACACACAGGCCTGTAACCAAACTAACGATGTTCAGCCAAACGCCTCAGTTCAGCACCGAAATCCAATAGACAGTTCAGTTTGCAATATTCATTGTCTGATTTGTAGAGGACAGAGTGTTCTTTGAGGGTGAAAAAGTTAATCAAAGATACACACATTCAGACATACAGACTAACAGCCGCGTATCGGGTTACTGTATAACTACAGATGGATGGTTACATGACTTAGCTTGGGCTGGCACTCCTGTCTGGTACTCCTGGCTGGGCCTGCCAGCACCAGGTCCAAGCCAAATTTTGAGGTAGAGCAAATTTATTCACAGCTGTCCAGGACACAGAAAAATAAGAAATATCAAACTTTTACGCCCCTTTTTTAATTATGCAAATAAGGACAGAGAGAAGAGAGAGAGATAGAGAAAAAACAAACAAAGAAAACCCTACGGTTTCAATCTCTAGTTTGTGAAAAGGTTATAGCCACATATTTTATAAATTCTGATGTTCAGGTGGAGAGGGTATCAACAGCTAGCCATCCAACAAAAGATCATTTTTAGTCCCTCAGTTACAAATCAAAAATATTTGATTTTATTGTTCCTCAAACTAATGGTCTCCTCTCACTCACGGAGGTGTCAGACTGGTCAATATAACATGGCATCATGATTATATTGGTTAATGTTTGAAAGATTACACATTATCCCTAAAAAGATAAAATCTCAGATGTAATTGGATTATTTCCCAGTATTGAAAAACACCACCCAGAACAAAAAAGATTTTTTAAAATTTTTGTTATTTAACCCTCATCCAACCGACATCCAATCCGCAGACCCCTGAGGTTTACTTTTTGTCATATCTCACAGGTGCTTTATTCTATCATTCCAATTTTTCATGACTTTGTCAATCAATTTGTTTCAAATGACTTTACTTCATTGTTTTCAGTTTCGGTTTTAATTAGGGCTTTTTTTAAAAAAAAATACCAATATATTTGGGTCTTGGGGGACCCCCGTCAGAAGCACCCAATTCTGCCTATGCAGTTTTAATAAATTGAAGTATTTATTGAGTTCATGTTTACCATAGGTCATAATTTAAAGTATCACAAACTACTAGGGGGGGTAGGGGCACTCTGTCAATCATTTTGAAGGAGACAGATCCTAAAATACTGCTCTTCCTAAGGTATGATTATGTTCAAAGTCAGAAATACAATACATAATTCTAAATGGGCAGCTTACCATGGTGTCATCTGTACGTGCAAAAGGATAAGCGGTACTGGCGCTGTCCTCCATGCACCATGATTTGAAGGTTGAAGGCAAGAAGCAGAAACCAGAGATCATACTACACTACAATGCATCCAAAGGTGGTGTGGATAATCTGTATCATCTACCCAAAATGTTCACAACCAGAAGAAATATAAACTGATGGCCGATGGTGCTGTTTATGAACATGCTGGATGTTGCTGCCATCGCTGCCTTCATCATCTGGATGGGGAACTCCCCAGATTGGAAGTTTTCAGAACATGGCCGACGTCGCTGGATCTACTTGAGACAGCTGGGGCATGCCCTGGTCAGCAATGACCATCATGGGAGTGAGGAAAACTCCACCTGCTGCTGTGGACGTCCAACGACCGTCTGGAAAATCTACTCTAAAAAGCTGTAGCCTTTGCTCCCGAAATACAGACAGAAAGGTAGCAAATGTTTGCGCCTCCTGTCACATGCCAGTATACCCTGTGCATAGCAGGAGCCAATTCATGTGCTATAACTGGCTGTAGTTCATGGTGGTGTTCATAGTTCAATGTAAACACCATTCATTATTACAATATGTACAGATTGAAAAATCTAAATTTGAATTGCTTTTATTCAACCTTTATTTTGATTGGGGGTCATACAGAGACCAAGGTCTCTATCTAATTTTGTATTGAAAGACAAATAATGAAAAAAAAAAACTGTTGAAGATTGAATGACTGTGGATTTATTTAAATTATTTTATTTCGGGGTCAAAATGACCCCGGTTGGTTTCACCATATAAATATAACACAAATAATGCTTATTTGAAATTACTGAAAACTAAATGATACCAGAGTCAAAGGATGGTAAATAGTTTTTAAATACTAATTTGGATTGTACTTGGTATAAAAGATGCAATTTGTATTAAAGAAAAGTATATATTTTCGTTTTACACAATATGCAAATTAATTAACTTTCCAATAATAATAATATTTTCTTTTTTTTCAGATAACACTAATTACATAACTAATAATGTTTTAAGAAGAAATAAGTTAACATTTTGCTATGATGGCTGTTTATTACAGTAGTTTATTCTTGGGGTCCCCTGGGACCCCAGTCGGTAGTCTTTGTAGGTTAAATATGTAGGTAGGATGAGGGTTAAAAACTTCAATACGACCTATTCCTGGCTGGATTGATTTTCTGCATTTTTATCTGAGCTGTTGCATTTTTGACACTCCAGAAGTGAGCAGTAAAAAGCCTTCCATTTAAAGTAAGGCGTTCAGTACAGTGGCAGACGTCTCGGCTGACAGAAGCAGCCCGTGGTTGACATCAATGTATCTACATCATTATATCAACAAAAACAAAAAGCCAATCAAAAAGGGCAAAGGTTACCCTACAAAGTAGGGTAACCAATGTGTTACACATATCCAATGTGAATATCTCCTGTTGCAATGGCAGAGCACAAAATGTTTCACGCCTGCAGAAAAACTGTCAGCCACCTTTTTATAAAGGTGCATTTTAGATCTAGAATACCAAATCCATTTATATATGGACATATTTTCTAATAATTTTTTTTTTTTAAGTTTTAAAAAGCAGACCCAGATAACCATGTAAAAAAAAATAGATTAACCATAATAGCATTCAGACATAAGTGAATAAATTTAATTAGTGAATGCAATTAAGCAGAGTAAAATAATAAACCCTGATTGTTTGTAGGAAAATATGCATAAACTAACAAATGTAGCAGTGTAACTATTATATACATTGGTGGGGGTGAGGCTGAGACTGCTGGTCCACTCTCTCCGTCTTCTCTCAGGGTGACAGACGAGGTGGTGGTGGAGCTTGTGATAGCTTTTAAAAGATGTTAAATAACAAAGAATTTATAGTTCCAGTAATTATATCAACACCAAGAAAAACAGCAGGTTTGAATGACTGAAGGCGTTGCTTTAGTAGAGCTTAGCAAATTATTCCTCTTCATTGCATACGGCTGAAATTGTTGAGCAAAGACAGCAGTTTTCAGGAGAAACTGTACATTTAGAAATTGATAGTCTAAGCGTCTACATTGTAAAGATGCGGCACTAAATTTAGTAAACGCTGCTCACAACACAGCATGTTAACAAGTCAGGAATCGCCAGGTGAAGGTTTTAATGTGCAGTACTGCCTGCATGCAAAGTCCCTACTGGCTAAAAAAATACAATACAATACATTTATTGAAATGCCAAAACAACTGCAGAGCGTTCATTGTGACTTTCCAATTTATATTTGTTTCCACCTTGGATTGATTTATTTTATAGAAAATGTCAATGGTCCTTATGAATAATGAGCCTACATGGACACACATCAAGAAGAAACAAGAAAAAGAGGGGGCTACAGTCTCTAAATGAGCTCTGGTAATTAAAGAGCAATTGTTTTAGTAGGAGCAATGTTTTTATTACTCCCTTGTGAAACACTAAAGACGTGTTTTGGGAAAGGCACCAGTTGTTGGAAATTGCTTTAGGACTTACTAAGCGCCGCAAGAAGTGGCCACTTTATTAGGTTCACTAACCTAATAGCGATTTACTCCACCTTTTCCCCTCAGAACTTCCTGAATTTGTCTGGCATGGTCTCAACATGCTGGCCCATGTTGATTCAATTGCTTACAATAGTTGCAAATTGGCTGCTGGTGGATCGCTACAGTGTACATGACATAAATGTCAGCTGCGTATTCTGTGCCTATATCTGTTGGGGTAACAACAGACTAACTTCTACATATATCACTGATGTCCTCTCTTTCACTTCTGTGTCTATAGCTGCTTTCCGTCTCTCACTCTAGTGTCTCATACCTCTTTGTCTACTCTCGAGTGTGTCTGCTGCACCACTGATTGGATCAAAGTAAATATACATTTTTCTGATTATCCTGATTATTCTCAACTGTGCTAAAAAACACATTTTACAAAAAACAGTTCTGTAAATAGTTTACATTTTTTTGCCTTTGAAAGTGTGATTTATTATTTGAGTTATTGCTGGAGAGCATTGCAAATATTTTAATTGACTGAAAAGATTTAGACTGAAAAATGTGATTTTGTTCCTCCTACATTTACAACAAGCAAATTGATATTTTAAATGATTTGTACAGTGCAAACACTATTTGTGCATAAAAGAGAAAAAATGTTGTTTTTTTATACATAAATGTGTTCTAAAATTGACATCCACCCTTAAGTGCCAATTGCTTGTGCTATGTCCAGAATATAATGGAATATATTTATTTAGAATGACCCCTCCATTACCACTCCATTTCCTCTCCTACCCACGGCTCTGAAACCGACCCATTTTAGACATTTTTACTTTTCAGTGACTGCGTTCCTGACAATGTTAATACAAAAGGAAATGGCTTGATTATGGTTATATTCTATTTTGATTACGAATCTCTTCTAATATTACTATAAATAAGCTTTAAAAACAGAATATTATTAGATAAAGATAATCATCTCAGAGCAAAAAGAGTGACGTATGTCGTGTTTTTATTATCTCACAACTGTGTTAAAATGTGTAGTTTAATTGCGCCATTATTACATAAGGTTTTTTTCGTAGTACATATTTTCTTCTTCCTTTGTTACATCCCCGGCTGAACGATGGCCAAGCCTCGAAGTGATAGTTTATGAAAAGTTTATTGCGTCACCTTTTCATTAACCAGCGCGATAGCTAATAGGGAACAACAAAAAGACTCTTACAATTGTAAATTTCCGTCAATAATTTAAACTTCACATTTTGACAATCTTGCAATATTAATTTGAATGAATTAAATTTCTATGAAAAGAAATTTTATTGTGACTTTAAAAAAAGAACAACAGGCTAAAAGTAATTATCACTGACATTTAACATTACGCAAACGTTTTAACACCATATACTTTTCTTTCCGTCTTGTTTTTCACGCTTTAGCTCTCTGGCGCTAGCTCGAGAAATAATAATATGAAATTAACGTGACGTTATCAAAATAAAATTCCCACTGAATTACCACAATAAATATCACAGTTCACAACAAAACCTCAGCTCCGCAGTAGATGTTATCAGTCACTTATCTCTCCAATCATTCAATTAACATTCCTGAAGCCCATGTGCACTGTTTCAATCACCTTCTGCTCCCATTGGCCCTGCACCTTCCAACATGGTTTTCTGTTCCACATATAAGCTCATCACGAGCCCTCACTCATTGTGAAGTCTTTTCAGTTTCCCAGCTGTCTGTCCGGTTGCCTTGCCTTGCCTTGCCTTGCCTTGCCTTGCCTTGCCTTGCCTTGCCTTGCCTTGCCTTGCCTTGCCTTGCCCAATCTTGATTGTTCTGTTCTGCCAGTACTCGACCCACGCCAGTCTGACCTTCCCTCTCAGTACTGCAACTGGGTACCCCTGTTCCTGTACCCCATGGTCCATTACACAAAAAAAGCTCCTTTTAAAGAAAGTCCCAAAATTCCTGCAGTGATCTGACACTCTTTAAAGAGGTAATAAAAATCCTTTGATGTTATAATATCACTAACTTATGGTATTTGTAGAAAAAATTAAACATTAGAAATGTTTTATGTGATCAATTATTTTTATTTTACTTCAAAATGGCTTATACAAAAGATATTGAAAGGATCTGTAAGAAATAGTTTCTAGAAAAATTACATTTAACACTGTTTATTATAAACATTACTCTAAACATGTTTTTCCCCCAAAATAATGTTCTATTTTCTCATTAATTTGGCATGGCAGAACACAACACCATTATATCTATTCTACTTTTGCTGGGTAATTTATTTCCAACAACACATTACCATAACAAGTGTTAGATTGTTAGTGTTATTGTTAGCTTAATTCAGTGGTGTGCAGTCAGCTCATTCTAACCCTTCTGAGAAGGGCTGGCTTCTCATGAAACAAAGGAAAAGGAACAATGATCTTGAAGTATTATTTTATTTTAATATTATGGATATGACTATTGAAACTGATCATTAAAGCCACCTAAATAAGAATTAAACAAATACTACTTGTTTTGTTAGGTGTTAACTTTCAATGAGTGGGTGTTGTCTGACCAATCTCTCAGAGAAACTAACTGCATCACTTCTATCCTTTTCTGTGGCTTTTCTGAAGCATCTCTGTAGCACGCCGACGCGCTTGGCTCAGGAATAATTGGCGACACCACTTCCAGGTTCCCCGGCTCTTTTGCCGGTGATTTATTTTAATGTCCAAAGTACGGAACAAAACGCTCTTCAGGGATCGACCTCACGGGTCCACAGTCCACAGTCCACAAAAACAAACTTAACAAACTAACCAAAGAAAGAAAATAAATAATCCGGACGGACTCGCTTTAGCCCGCTCCTTTTTTTAGTCTAGCCTCCATCCGCCAGTTTTCATAATATTCTCTGCCTCTTGTTCTCCCGCCTGGCTTCCCTCCCGACTTCCAGCATCTACTGAAGGATCACAGGCTGTTAAATTACGTTAATAATGGAATACGCAAGCTGGCCAATCACAGCGCAGTATAGGACTGGCTCTAACTGAGGTCAAGACTTTCATGGTGGTGCTCAATTGTCTCCTATCCAATTTTCTAGCTTTTTTTGCTGACTTTTTCCAAGATATGGTCAAACGCTGTTCCTGGGGCACTTGTAATAGTGACATTCGCTACCCAGAGAGGTTGAAAAGAGAAGTACTAAACCAACCTTTCCAAAACCTAGGCTGTGGATAAAGCTACGTGGACGTCCTCATACCCAGTTGAACCCCTCAAAGATCAACAGGCACAGCTTTGTCTGCTCCAAATGGAAAAGTCTGAAACTTGCGGAGCTAATCAGAGTAATGTTGTTATTGTACACTACAGGTTCCTAATGTAATGTTAGTTAGCTAACGCTAGCTACTGAATGTAACATTATATAGGCCTACTGCTTTTGCTTTTTAATGATTGTAATAGTGAATAGAGATCTACCCAGCTTTACAGGAGCAGTGTTGATCCTTAATATCATTGTCCTCTGTCTCAATCAGGTGATGCGGTGGTTCACTTTAACACTGGTCGGAAGGCTTTAGCGTCTATCTTTATTTTTTTTACATCAGTTTGACTCAGTTTGACAGCCTGAATATAACCTAATATAACCCTTCTGTCTGCTTCTTTCTGAAATCGTTTTTTCCAAAAATTAGATAATATTTCTCCCGGGAGTTATAGACAGTGGCAGCGCCATGCTTGTCGCACTTAGCAACAGTAACTAAGGGGGCGTGGCTTTGCGAAGGGACAATTACCCCAATCCTCAGCAGGTGCTGGTGGGCAGGCCCGAACCTCTCCTGCACGTGTTCTTGAGACAGACATGTGGCACAGTCTCCTTCTTCACCTTCCATGTGACTTAAAAAAGGGATTGTGTGCATATATCTATGTTTAAAAAAAAATTGATTTAAGCCCTGTGTCCCTACCTTTGAGTAATGTTAGCTAGCTGCATAATGTTTGCATTCACATCATATTTGCTAACACCATATTTTTAAATGTGAATTCTTCTACCTGTGACGAATGGAAACTGGCAACTGGTGGAGCCACTGCTGATGTTATAGTAGATTTAACGACTTACCCATTTTTAAGGCTTTCATTCAGCAAGAAATTGGATCTTGTTCATAGGGATGATCAAATCCCTGCTCTCAAGATTAACCAGGCAGAAAAGTTGTTCGCGAGACATTTCGGTAAGGTCAATTACAAACACTACTCATTGCCACCACTCCAAAAACTATTCTGCTGGGCTGATTTAAACTTGGAGCACGTGAGTTTGGTGACTTTTTATCGATCCTAGCTGTTACTGCAGACAAATTATTGATTGTTGGAAACTTTAATATTCATATTGATTGTGATGAGGATTCATTAAAAAAATAATTTGTTTCTATATTGGATACGTTTTGGTCTGTCCAACATGTGGCAGAACCCCCAGATCTAGTTATTAGTTGGTGTTGATATTGAAAATGTATCTGTTTTTCCGTACAACCCGGTACTTTTTGATCACTTTCTTATTACGTTTGTAATTCAGTTGACAAATTCCAAGATCATTCAATTAATCCAAGTACGATGCTGAAGTTTATCGAAGAGCTGCCAAATGTTTTACCTGAGGAAAGAATATACAATGGTATTACCTCAGTGGATGAAATGCTAGATATCTAGGCCTTAAGTTGAACTCTAGATCTGGTAGCTCCTCTAAGAATGAAAAAAAATAAAGCATAATAAATTCTCCCTGTGGTACACTGATTATACATGGAAACTCAAGCAGGAATGTTGTAAGCTGAAGCACAAGTGGCGCACATCCAAAATACAGGTTTTCCTTTTTGCGTGGAAAGACAGTGTTCATAATTATAAATGTGCATTGGTAGCTGCTCGCTCTGCATACTTCTCCAAACTAATTGGGGAGAACAAAAACAACCCAAGATTTATTTTTGATACAGTAGCCAAAATAACCAAAACTCAAGGGATAGATAACCTGAGTCTGTATCATAGCAGCAATGACTTCATGCAATTCTTCAGTGAGAAGATTGAAGAAATTAGGATTGAGATAAGGGCGATCTGATCTGCAGAAGTTTGCTCAGAACCTCCCATGGAAAGTAATTCCAGAACTTTTTTTGATAATTTTTCTCCTTTTCAGCTTAGTGAAATTGAACTTATCTCTTCATCAAAATTGTCTACTTGTTTCCATGACCCCAATACCAACGAAGTTGGTGAAATTTATTCTCTCAGTAACTTTTAAACCAATGTTAAACATTGTTAACGCATTTTCAGTATCAGGATGTGTCCCTGAGTCTCTCAAAGTAGCAGTAATTAAACCAACTTTAAAGAAAACAAATTTAGATCCATGTGTTCTTAAGAACTTTTGGCCAGAATCTAATTTGCCTTTTTTGTCTAAAATATTGGAGAAAGTAGTAGCCCAGCAGTTATTGGAATTTCTAAACTCTAATAATATGCTATAAACATTTCAGTCAGGTTTTCGAACAGGGCCGAGTACGGCACTCGTTAGGGTTGTAAATTATATTCTAATGACATCTGATTATAATGTGTCTATTCTAAAACTGCTTGATTTAAGTGCTGCATTTGATACTATAGATCACCATATCCTCTTAAAAAGACTTGACACCCACATAGGCATAAAAGGGACTGCTCTATCTTGGTTGAGGTCATATTTAACAAATAGATTTCAGTTTGTTAAAATTGGGGAAGACTCATCTGATTTTTTTCAGGTTAGATATGGAGTACCACAAGGTTTGGTGTTAGGCCCCCTTCTATTCTCTTTGTATATGCTACCGCTTGGTGATATTATCCGTAAGCACAAGATCAACTTTCATTGTTATGTGGATGACACGCAGCTATATCTGTCAGGGAGCCTGGGTAAGAATTTTCCATTGGCTAGATTGGAGCTTTGCTTGAAAGACGTAGATTGGATGTCCTCTAATTTCCTATTGTTGAATTCTAACAAATCAGAAATGATCATCCTTGGCGAAAAAGGCCATCGTACAAGGCTCAATGACCATGTGCTTGACCTAGATGGAAAGCTCATAGAACAGAGTGTATTGGTTAAAGATCTTGGAGTTACAATTGATCCAGATCTTTCTTTTGACCGGCATCCTAAAGATATTGCTAGAACAGCATTCTACCACCTGAGAAACATTGCCAAGGTTAGGCATTTTTTAGGTGATCGGGATGCCGAGAAATTAATCCACGCTTTTGTTACTCCCTGACTTGATTATTGTGATGCTATATTATCAGGTGGCTCAAATACGGCCACAAATACATTACAAGTTGTTCAGAATGCGGCTGCTAGGATCCTTACTAGACATAAGAAATATGATCGCATCCCACCAGTTTTGGCTTCATTACATTAGCTGCCAATAAGGCAGCAGGCTGATTTTAAGTTACTTTTGTTAACTTTTAAGGTTGTAAATGGGCTAGCTCCCTCGT
>JAOYSI010009428.1:0-10910 GCA_025775065.1 Hiodon alosoides | reverse complement strand
CCCCCCCCCCCCCCCCCCCCCCCCCCCCCCCCCCCCCCCCCCCCCCCCCGGGGCATTATTGAAATTAAGTTGCTCTTTATTCTAGTCTCAAATGTCTTCCAACAACATCTTAGATCTTCAAGGTCTTACTATCTGATAAGGTCTTATAACCTTACATATTATCGCCGATATATGTCAAAACAATATCTGTGCATAACATATTTTACAGAGGCCAATGTCTGCACTCCGCAAATTACTAGATTTGATTATTGATTAAAAAAAATAAATAAAATAAGCAAATGCTGATTAGGATGCATTTAGATGCATAAAATGTTGAGTGAATGTCTTGAGTCTGGAAGAGGAATCATCTGCTTCTCAGTTGGGAGGAAATCATGTCTTTTCCCCCTTTCTTCCACCAACGGCTTCGTATCAACAATTCCCCACTGGCGAGAACAAGAGAAACCCAGGAGGTTTAACCCCTTCCTTATTACAGCGACAGTAATGACGCATCTGTGTCTTCGAACGACTTCGGACTTGTGAATAATGCATGCACGCCCTGGGCCATAGGTCACGTGTGAATATTCATTAATATCCGGGAGGCGACGGATACTTGAACAAAGGCAAAGATAAAATTTTGGGGGGGAAAAAACGGCCTCAGCTTCTTTTTCACTCAGAAGGATGCATCCTTCATTGTTCTTGCATGAATCACTGCACCTGCTAATGGCGGCTGCAGTGCGTTAACACTCTTCAACCGTTATCTGAAGTGTAATGTCTGCCATTCCGGTGGTCTCGTTTATACTGCGAGTAACTGTGAGTAACGTTGACTGGACTAAATCAAGGCAGGAGGCGTATGTGTAATTTATGTAGCACAGACTCAGACGCACTTCCTACATATGACAACTCTGTGAATGTAGCCTATGCTACTGCATGAATGGAAATCTACCAAACCTAAAATGTTAATGAGAGAAAAAAAATGAGATGGCGCCGAAAATGCAAAGAAACGTACCTTCAGATGATCTTTTGGGATGTCAGGCAAATTAGCGCTCTCATTGCCCTTTAAGGAAAGGGGTCGACTTCCAAAAAGCAAAAAGAAAATACTAAATATCGTGCTTTGAAACAAGCGCAATCAGTGAAATTGATAAGAAGACCCTCTGTGTCTTTATGTCTTAGTCCAAAGGGGAAAAAAAAAGTTGCATCATAGTGGTCTTCTTTTATTTAATAGTGTTCCAAATCAACTCTTAAATGTTCGCCATCTGCGATTCGTAGTCCTTGTCCTTGTCCTTGGCTCCATTGTTCTCCAAAAATGATAAGTCCATTTTTGCTGTCTTATACATGCTAAAGCTCTGAGAGCAGATTGAAGCTAAATAATGAGAGTTTGCACAGGGGATAAGTATTTGGTTTAATTGATGGGTAGAGCTTGGAATTTTTGAGTGGTGTGTGGTCTGGTTCGGACCGCGGAGTTTACGTAATGAAAATTGGATGCTGTGTGCGAAGTGTTAAAAAGAATGGACAGTAACGGAGTGAAAGCCCGGAGAACATGTTTGTATTTCTGTAGATCCGGTGAATGGTTCTGTTAAGAGCTGCAGCATTTGACATTGGAGTCTGTGGTTTCTGTCACGGCATGTAAACAATTGAGAAAAACTGTAATCAAACTTCTTCCCACACGTATTTGCCACTGGAAAATCAATAAGGCCATTTTCAGTTGCTGAACTACATTCAATGCAATAACTGTATCGCAAATTAGGTTTATAGACAGACAAGGCCTCTTTGGGAAACAGTTTTGGTTGTTTTGTCACTCAAATGCACACTGCAAAATAAAACCCACTCACACAAAGGATTCCAAAACAAGTGATTTCTTTTTTATTTTAAAATTGAAAATTGAAACTTTTTAGTGCGCCTGGCTACGAAAATACAGAAAATACGTTTTCAGTATTTGTCTCAGTATCACTGAAATATTGCCTGGGTACTGGACAAACTGAAACATCACATATGGCCTTTTTTTGTCAGTTTACGGTGGCGTGTCTGCTTGTGTAACCAAGTGATGTTTAATCCATTTTCTCTTTCATGACAAGAGCTATGGACGACGTAGTTAAAATTCGCTTGAATCCTACAAATGAGATGACCCCTGACCTTGCCCCCGCCTCCCCCAAACAACCCCCCCCTCCCCGTCAGCCTGCTCGGAGGCACAATCCCCGAGGTCAGAGGTGACCACGGTGGCGTGCTCCAAGTCGCCTTTGCGGCTTAAAAGGCAGATGGGGCCATCTAGTTTCAATCCCAAAAGAGGGGGGTGGCTGGGGGTTGTGGCACGGGTGACTTAACGCCTGAACCCGCCTCAGAGTCAGGTACTCATTTAGGTTTTACCGAGAGAGGCACGTGTGTTCACACAGTGGGCGAGTGAAGTGGACACACACACACACAGACTGCTTACCAGCCACAGCAGTAGTTTTACAAAATACTAACCTCCAGGAACAGAGTGATGGCAGGAAAGACACAGCCCACTAACGGGTAGGATTTATGTTAACCTCATTAAGGTGGCATCTGCGCCTCATGCGACTCGCCCTGAAGTGGACTGAGCAAACTCTCCCTTTAACAGCCAAGCTGTGGAAAATCCACTCGCGTGCCGTGAGAAGGTACTGGCCCCATTGGCTTCTTCTCTTCAGAGGTGACGCCCTGTCTCACTTTTACATAAAACTAATCCTTTTTGGCAACGCAGGGTGTCGCGTTTAAACTCGACATCGCGTCTGCGACTCGCCTCTTATGCCTTCACCTCTAATAGAGATGGCACCCACGGGCGAGCGCATGGAACGGAAAGTACACCCTTGTTCACCCAGTGAGGGTGAGCCTATTTAAAAACTTCAAATCGGCTTATTAGATCACTGTGTTTTAACAGATTAGTGTCAGATTATCGCCGGTCTCAGCAGTAGTTAAAATGACTCACAGGATTAAGTTGTGTGTAGGAAACTCAATGGTGGCAATGGTGTGGAACGTCATAGGAGGTGATACTCGGGGCAAGGTGCTGAGCATACTTCTGTCTGTCCATCAGATTTCTTTTCCCAGCATGGTTAGAATGACGAAAGACATTTAAACTGATTCACTTCCCCTTGCAGAACCACTAGAGTGATCTCACTCGCCGATTGCCAAGGTTGCGCCCATTTGTGTAATTTTGGAGAACACATTGTAAAAACTATTGGGTGTAGGGCATGTGCAAAAATCAGGATTGAACCAATAGCTGTTTCTTCAATGCAGTGGGACGCAGATTTCCTACCCACATATCACTGAAAGGGGACAGGGTGTGACGTTTCATTCGAGAGTGTCTGAGTTTATTTTTCGAATGGAAACATAAGGCTGAGGACAGAAAAGAAGGTTCCCAGTGAACCATTTATCACAGAGCTCCGTCCTGAAGTCGACACGATGGCTGGGCACATTGGACTCTGACCTCGAAGTGAGTGTGTATGGAAGGATAAGGGACCCCCCCTCCCCTATCCTTGGGTGGCATGGGGTGGTCATGGTGCAGCCTCAATTCCTAAAAGGGGATTTAAGCACTTACTTGATGTCTTCCACCGAGACGGAAACATTTACTGCTAATTTTTCTCCAGAGTCGTCAGCCATTATTGCCGTTGTGCAGGAGAGCGTGTCGACATCTCCCTTATCATTAATAGAACAACAATTTGTTGTACGGCTCTCCTCCGTGTAATTAGAGGCAGTTGCGGTTTAAAGGGCTGGGAGTCTCATCTATAACAATCAAGCGAACCTTGCCCGCGGGCTCTTAAACGTGCGGAGATGAGGAGAGTGTGTAGATGCTTCCCGTAATTAGCCTGAGCGCGAAACCCTGAACGCATCGCATTTCGTCCAATCCGGAATTCCCTTCATAGTTTCAGAATCGTTCTTTCTTCCCCGAGAACGCTCCAGCTGTTCTATTCACCAAAAAGCCATCTTATTCACACCATCTTATGCATTTGAGTCAACCGAATCGATTCACCGTAAACCAGATTGCATGTCTGATCCTTGGCCTAGTGTCCTAGTTACCCTTTTGACATTTTGACTAACCATGATGAGATTGGTAACTGAAATCATTAAGAGCAAACATATCCATCGTATTACTGACTGGATTCTAAATATTATTATAAATTATTTCTTAGTAAATGGGGGGGAAAAAAGGACGGAAAAAATAGCAGCAGACACCCTTGAATTACTAGGCATTTTAAACGAAGTCATTACAATTCAACAATTCACTGATTGAAATTCTGCATACACACCTTTTAGCCTTAATTTATACAAATGACCAGACAGTACTCGACCAAATGGTTATCGTTCACTGTAGGTATGGTTTGGATCTCTGCTTGCAGGCGCCGCAGTGGAAGCCCCAGAAAGACACCTTTGTGTTATTGAACATTCTCCAGGCTTGTCTTCTGCAGTCCGCCGTTGTTCTCCTCCTCGCTGCGATTTACGCCGTCCCGCAAGGCTAAAGGTAGCAAGACAAGTCGGGGTTACTGCTAACAGTCCGGGATCAGTTAGGAGCAAACGCGCTTGTGGGGGAGGGCTGTACGCAGGCCAGCTCAGAGGGTTTCGGGATTATATTTAGCAGGGGATCATCTGCTACTTCTTGATTTACAAACGGAGCAGAGGAGGAGAACCTGCCACAGTCTCGGATGCAGCGGTGCCTGTGTCACATTACGTCCTAGGATCCCTTTGATTTGACTGACACCCGAGCTTGGCATTTGTCGCGCGTCACCCTGAAAACCGCACTGTCCGTGTTTGCTGTTGCTTCCTAATAGGACGACTGACGGCAGCGCTTGCGGTGCACTTTACACACATACAGAGTGTGAGACAATATTGAATTTTCCAGAGGGCTGGCAAAGACGTGATTATTGACCATCCACACTGGATGCGTGCTCTGAGCTGAGAGAGAACGTATCCACTGAAGCCCCTGAGCAGAGAGCTACGCAGCCACTCCGACCGGTGATTCCTGCAGCTGAGGCTATGAACAGTGTCCCCCGTGTGTGCGTTACGCAGGGTCCCGCCATGCGTGATGGAGAGGGCGAGAGAAGGTTGGCGGGCTGGGGACTGAGGAGGACAGGCCCTGGGGTCTGAACAGGGTACTCACCAGCCCCCCAGGGTTCAGCACGGGGAGGTCTATGACGTCCGCCCCTGGGACACCAGGTTGAGCTGAGAGCTGACAACCATGCAACACACATCGCCCCTCTCAGATGCTCTTTCCCATTGTCAACATTTTGTAAGGCCACTAAAATGCCCTTCATTTTAGTAAGTGTATGCATATGCAATTTAGAATGGTAACCTTTTATCTTGTTTTTTTTTTTCAAGCACATATGGTGGTCTATTTGTACCAATTCAACACTACGGGAAAAGGCCGTGCATTTTAATGAAGACATTAGGAGAATTAGCACATGGCTGTACAAAAGGCTGAATCTCAAACAAGTCAATATGTGGGCAAATTGACAGGCGAGACCGGCTTCCTCGTGACCCAGGTCAAGCAATGATTTAGATCCCTTTTATCCTTTGTGTGATTTTCTGCGTACGGACATTATTTCCTTAGCTGAAAACGATACGTTGTGTTTCAATAGTGAAAGCCAATTATGCCTTTGAAATATAAATTTTTATGGGGGGGGAAAGTGGTTTGCTTTTTTTTTACTCTCCTGTTTAGGTGACACGTGTATACATGTTCCTTCGCTTTATCCACGTGCTCTGTTTTGAGCTGTCCGAGGTGTGTGTGCATGTATGGGGCAAAATGTGTTTTCATTGTATGATTCTTTAGTGGAGACCATTTATAGAACCTCATCCAGAACACTGTGATGTCAGAGGCACTCTTCCACGTTCTTCCTTTGAGAGCCAAGGCACTCAAGCGGAATTGGCCGTTCCTAGCGTCTTCTTCCTCAACGTTTATGCTTCAAAAGCAGAAACAACAAAACCAGTCTGCATTAAGCGATATCAATGCATAATGTAATTAGCACTGAGACGTTTGTTTCAATTTCGTCTTTTTCGTTACCTCCTTTGGGACGGCAGCTCAAACGGCAATGGCCCAGCGCGTGATTACCACGAACATTGGAAAGGATCACTGAGAATCCGTATTGGAGGCTTGTGTCATAGGATCTCATGTTAACCCTGCAGTGGGTTTTATGGGAATAAATGACCTGTGGCTAATTTGGGCATTGCTGACCATGGGCCAATCGAAAGAGGTAAGCGGAGCTCATGTAAATTCTTCAAGCCATCAGAGGGAAAAAAACAAACGCGTATGTTTTCATTGCTTGACTTGGGTGAGGTACCTCACCTAGACCTAGTACTTCGGAAAAGGGCCCGCCTTCTTTTAATGATGGCCAATCAGGAAGCAACATAGAGCAGACAGTACAGTTTATCATGGCCTGAAGGGAGAGGGCAAAATTGGCTTTGTTAGGCTGTAACAGCTTACTGGGACAAGTGCCTAAAACTTATATAAACACACACACTTGACCGGCATCAAGCACTTGAGGCACACACTCAAATTACTTCCCATTAGTTTCCTTGCAGTACTGTCAAGTGTGCAAACTTGATATTTAACAGCGGCACAGTGTAAACGTGTTAACCGACAGTGAGGGGGAAACGGAACAAAGCTGTCTTCAGACCCACTCTGGCACTCAAACATGTCCCCATTGACTGCACAGCTGAAAGGGCAAACTCAAAAACAACACAAGAATGTGCAACAATGGGAAATGATTCCAAGTGGAGTCTCTGGGATCAGTAGAATGGATGGTTTTCAAACGTGATGTTGCCCATGGGTAAAATTGAACAATATGTAATTTATACACAGTGCAAGTAGGTTTAACTCTCAAACCTGTAGGGGTATTGGCCCTCTTACAACATTCTGAACTGAGGAGATCATTGCCTCCAACTAACTGCACATCAGATTTTGATATGCCTCTGTGTTTATTTAATCAAATAACTAATAATATTCATATTTTGTTTCAAATGAATGTTTGGTGTTATGCGTGCAAAGAAACATGTTTAATATAGAATATTTTAAATACACAAATATTGAATTTACTCATAAATGAATTAAGATTGTTTCTGATGTTATTACCGTGATACTGGACACATCGCACAAGTGGAAAGAGCAGCCAAAAAAATGTTTAACACAGCTTGGACAACTTATAGCAGGAAACGTCTATGTTCAGTGCCATCAAACCATGTGATAAATCTCAGCTACGCCACTTCTGCGGTGCGGGAAATAGTAATGAGCAAATCCAGGGCCCGATTCTCCGTTCACAGGCTAATCAAGGTCTGTTTGAAGAACTCAAGCGAGGGTGAGACCATGAGAGCATCCTCCGCTCTGGGGTTTTACGCCCTCTTAATAAAAACAGCCAAGGGTGCTGCAGATGTCTGCCTTTGTCAGTCACCATCGTCTTCAAATATTTTACAACACCGTAACCTAACCGTAACCTAGATGTTTTAGCACAAATTCTTCTGGTTGGTTGTGTCCTCCCTGCGTTGACTGCATCTGTCCCGTCCAGTTGGGTTGTGAAATGCAGATTGTGTTTGTGTTTCCCCGCCTATGACAAAGTGCGCGTATAAACGGGCCACGGGTACGAGTGTTGCTGCTAGGATGGCCCACTCTTATCCCTTGGCTGGACAATCACCTGGCATTCCACTTACTCCGCCCTCCTCCTCTGCATCTCTTTATACCTGGTTCGCCCAAAACACTCAAACTACTGCAGTGAGACCAGGTAATTTGCCAAAACATGGAGTGACCCAGACCCCCGCTCCCCTGCCCCCCCTGCCCCACAACTGTGGGCCATCCTTCCTGGACAGCCAAGATGCAGACAAGGCTGCACTCCAGGACTGACTACCTATCTGCACCATGTGACACGCTGCGCCATGTGACCCACAGGGACACTGACAGAGATATTTTCAGTTCACATTTGTCCTGAAATGCAAGCAGTTCACTTTCACATACAAACTCCTGTCCACTAGGATGATACAGAATTTCTTTTTCATTATTGGCTGCATGACCTAGTTTTCTCTTTTTTAGTCCAATTACTGTCACATCATGAATGCAGACTTAAAAGTGTGGCCTGGTTGATGTTTACAGTTTAAAATTTTTATTTTCCTCTTCCGGAATATGACAGCATGCTCTTGGCATGCCCCACAATTAAACAGCTTTCGTGCAAATTAATTAACAAAAACGGGACATTTCTTCTCCCCCTCACACCGCGAGGTCACATAATTTGTTGTGATTATCCCTGACATATTTATCATAACACAGATCATCCAGCCTGCATCAAATAAGGTGAAATAATCATGTGATTAATGACGGGACAAACAGAATGACCTGCTACCTCCCTCAATTGCCTAAAGAAAAACAAGAATTATAATTACGCCTTTTAATTACATCTGTGGTCGTTACACTTTAATCACACCACCACATTTCTCATCGGTGGCATGCTGAAAGAATAGAATAAACTGCTATCAAGCGTGTGACCTCCTGTCCTCAACCATAACATGCAGGATCGAAGCCACCAGACAAGAGGTTCTGTGAACATTTTTTTTTCTTTTTCAATCCGCAAATCCAACTGGGAGGGAAGGTAGGGTCGTGTTAGAGAGGGAGGGGCGACACTAAACTAATTAGGAATGGTAGGGTAGTGTAAGAGAGAGAGGGAGGGGTGACACTAAACTAGATAGGGGAGGTAGGGTAGTGTTAGAGAGGGAGGGGCGACACTAAACTAGATAGGGCTGGCAGGTTACTGAGCCGATTATCTTCAACTGGTAGTGTTCAGGTTGCTTTATCTTAAGTAAGGTGGGAAAATTATCCAGCAAGCAGTGTTGGGAATTCTATTATTACTCAAATTGGCTCAGTTATTTTTAACTTGCTATAATTCTTCCTCTGCCCTGCTTTAACTCTGGGTATTTCACTGTGTATGGATAGCGCATTCCAGTCAAAGGATTTTTGAGCAATATAACGGAATATGTAAGGAATAGCAGTCAAGTAATCCGCTGACTATGGCGAGGCATCCATAGATGATGAACCAGACCGGAAATTAAACACAGGTCGTCGACTATGGAGGCTGCTTGAGAGGGGGCGAAACGCAGCGGTTGTAAATTTGTCTTGCCCCAGAGTTTACCGTGTTCTTTTCTTCGTCGACACAAAACTGTTGCGTAACGACGCAACGATTTCTATAACGATTTGTGTACATTCATGGGTAGTCTTAACCAGAAGTCGGTATCAAAGACTAATATTCCATACTATGTGAGTATTCGCACAGTGAATTTGCTCAGTTTTACTTCCACAGAAAATGTAAAATGAAATTTTGCTATTAAAATTGTATTACTTAAATGAGTTTACCTTTAAACTGTTCAGTTAAATAAAGGGCGACTTAACAGTTGCATCGCTGCATAAATGTTGCTACCCCATTGCTGTCGATTTAATTGATTTAAAGATAAAAACGTTGGATAGTAAATTAGTCGGTTTTATATCATTTTAAGCGAGTAACGGCAATTTTGAATAAAGCAGGGAAGACCTGGATTATTCAAAGAGTTCGAATCTTGAGCGCCAACTCTCCCGAGTACCACCAGGACTTTGATGAATAAATCATGGAAAATACTTCGCCATATAACTGCAGCATTATACTGAAACGTTCTTTAGCGGCGCTCGTTTGAGGGGAAGCGCGCCACGTTCTGGTCAATGGCGCATACTACCAGCACCAGCTGATCGCTTCACCAAACGGCCTCCGGTGTAATCGGCTTGTGTTTTATTGTACTGTTGGGCTAGCGTTTGTTCTGAGCCGTTCGATCGCCATTTACGTTGTCAAGAACATTTATAACGTTAACATTTCATACCGTCGTCGGGAGATGATTTTGAATTGGAATCGAACACACAACGATCCATTTCGGTAGAAGCAACACAGGCATTTGAAAGCTTTTAATCTCTGGCGGTTTCGAGGAGGGAATCCAAAACACTTTTTAGGTTTTCCTAATGTGAACTGAACCGTGAAAGAAAAGCTATGTCTAAGCAGCCCTGTAAAAGCATCGGGAGGCCAAATTTCAAGTCCAGCAAAACCCATCCAATAATTTATGGACAACACCGGGAAACATTTTAAATATGTGGGCAATTCTCCAAAGAATATTTATTGACTGTAATATAAATACAATTGAAAAATAATGCTTCCTCTTCAATTTAATGAACCTTTGTAAATTTCTTGTCATGAGACAATGCCCCCACAGTAAATATAATGTAATTTTGGATCTTCGTTGTTTGAAACCAGTGGCTGGGGCAAGGCCAGGGGCAGTGAGGCAAACTGGTTCTGAAGTTGTTTTTAATGTTACATGAAAAACTCTAGCACAGGGATTCCGAGGTGACGTGGCCACCTGAATATATTCAATGATCCGGTTGAAATGATGATGGGTGAAATTTGCACACTCTCCCTGGACGGTGGATGGCGGCAGGAGGTGGCTGAAAAAAGTACTGACGGGTAGAATGCTGGGTCTGTTTGTGTTTGTTTCATTAATGTGTTACGGTGTGCAGGACTCACCAGAAGGTTGCTGTTTTTAGTTCCAGGTTGCTGTGGTACCTTTGATCAAGGTATTTAAACTGAACCGCGTCATAGCACATATTTGCTGCTTTTCCATCGAGAAAGGCAGAAGGTTACTCATGATGGTGTTCAAGGTTGTGGACACTGTGAGAAGTGAATGGTAATTCAGCATATTATAATATTAGTAAATGTGAATTCTGTGTGACAAAAAAACTGCCCGTGCAGAAATAATTGCCCTCTTCCCAAAGTATCGGACAGGTTGATTCCTGGAGCCCAACAATGAAAAATTCTATTGAAAGAGGTTATGTTTCCACTGAAGCATATATACAGCGGGTGCAATAAGTATTGAACACGTCACCATTTTTCTCAGTAAATATATTTCCAAAGGTGCTATTGACATGAAATTTTCACCAG
>JAOYSI010009427.1:0-10910 GCA_025775065.1 Hiodon alosoides | reverse complement strand
CCTCTCAGGGGGAACCTTGAATGTAGCCCATCACTTTTATTAGCCACCTCACTGTGATATCAATAACTAATACAAACCAGATCACAACCAATGCAGGCCTCCAAAACAAGGGCTGTGGAATAAGACGGAAGCAGAAGACGAAGGGGACAACCCCACCAGGCTCTCTCTCTCCCTCTCTCTCTCCCGACAATCCTTCCTGGGTAAAAAGGGTGAATATTTTCAAAATCGCACTTTATTTAAGAGAGATGTATTTTTTTCCATATTCTTTTCCATGTTTTTTCTTCTTCTGTTTTCTGAGTTACATATTAGTCTCCCAATACAGGTGCTTGGAAATTACCCCTAAATGGTTCCCATCACCTTTAACTGGTGTCACTGAAGGACAAATGTGAATGAAAATGTAAAGATTCTATGACTGGAGTGAACCGTGGGGAAAATAAATATTTTTTAAAAGCAGGAATACAACTGAATTAATCTACCTTAAAACTGCAATTTGTTTTTAATATCACATGGCCTGCTTATGTGCAGATTTTTCACTTATGTTGACACTAATTAGCCATTTTAGGGAGCAATATTATTTGCCAAGTTACCAAGTTATTTGGTTTATTAATGGGAGCAATTTGTTTTAGCTCACTGCTTTAGATAACAACTGTAATCTGGAATTACTGTAATAAATTTCAGCACAAGAATGCTTCTTTGTAACCTAAGGCATTGTGCAGAAAGCCAATGTATATTTTGCCAGTATTCATGGACTAATGCAGGGTCAATTTCTAAGTTAACACAAATTTCCTTTTTGTTTTTAGTCAGAAGATGTAATTCAATCTAAAATGAAGATACTGTGTGAACTGTACAATGCATTGAGAAAGAGACTCAGGTGGTTTATATCTAAAATACATTGTTACCGTGACGGTAGAAGTTAAAGAAAAAAATGCATATTTCAGTCTGCAGTGACTGCCATTATACCCTCGCACACACAATGATTGTTTTTTTTTTTTTAAGTACTTAGTAAAATCCTTAAGTCTTAAATACAGAATTGTAGCATTGTGTTTGGCTTACCTTTTATTTAATTTTGTAGACAAAAATCACTCATTTCAGTGTAAAAAATGTGAACATTATTATTATTTTGTGAACAACCTGAAGACCAGGAAGTACATAAGATGTTTTCTGTGCATGAATGCCAACTTAATTCTAATACAACAAATGTTAAATCAACAATGGTTGCTAGGGAGGATGCAGTGAATGTTCATTTACCAAGTATTACAGCCAAGTCACATTACAACCGTGATTAGAAATTCTACAAAAAAATCCTTTGCTGGTACAAAGAAATTATACACAATACAAGATGGTTTCATGAGAGTGCTTGAAATTATTGTAGGGGGAAAATGGTTGGTTTGTGAGCACTCCGTGTTTGAACCCAGGATTGGAATTCACTGGTCACAGGCCTAACAGGAATTTGATGCACTTATTGGATATAAATATTCTACTGTTGATATTTAAAATGAAAACAGTAAGAGCTTTGCATTTACTCAGCAATGCTCAGAAATGTCCAAGATCTTCAGATCTTTGCGTACATCTGTTGGATCAAATTGGCATTATTATTTTCCATGGCATGTTATTACTCATTTCATCAAATTATTACAAGCATGCATCTTCTCTGACAGATCACACTGACGAAGGACACTAAGTTTATCCTCCTTAGATTTAATAATAATAATCATAATAATAATATAAAGAAATATTCAGCCTTCGGCACAAGGTGATCTGTGAAATGTTACTTTTAGACCCATATGTTTTTTATTAGACTTTGCTTTACCGATTTTCAACCAAAAACCTACCTGCTATTTTATCCTAATGGAAGGAACTGAAACTAAAACCTGCCTCTAGTGTAGAATAAAAGACAGTTGTCTAGTGACTAGGCGATTCCCTGACAACTAAACAGTGGACACGACTTGCCTAATGAAAACCAAAAGAGGTTTCCCCCCCCCCAATTATTATTCCTGTTATTCCTTAGTTTCCCCTATGACTGCTAATGAAGCGCTAATCATTTCTTGCTCTAGCGAAGGGAATTTATAGAACGTTGTCTCCACCTAGTGGCAGAATGGGAGGTTCAGGTACCTATAAGCTGAAGTCCAGCAATAACAGAATGGACTGAGTAGTTTGAGATCTTTATGCTGATGAATTATGTCTCAATGTGCCTTTTTTGGCAAGATTACACACTTTTAGAAGCAGTATATATAATGTTTATTTATATTATGTATGAAATGCTTGCACTGTATGTGGAGTGTGATGGCTATGCATAATATATTACTTATTGATGGTGATTTATTTGAGTTTAAGAACTGAATTCACTGTATGTAGTGCACTTACAGAGCGCTACGGAGTATAGGTCCACTCAAAGAAAAAGACTGACATTACATATAACATATTTGTAATGCCTAGGTCATATAGGTGCTGTTTAGGAATTAGTTTATTTTTGACAGAAGTATACATGGACTATAATTTGGATGTTCAGGTAATTTAATGAATGCATTTTTATTTTTTTTGCTTTTGTTGTTTTGTGAAGTTTCACATTAATTGCACTCTGGGGTGTTGCAGCCACAGTGTCTAATTATTGGGCAAGTAGTCAGTTTTCAAAATCATTCTATTGACAGACCTACATTTCCTTGGCTCTAAAACTTTTTTAATGAACCATGTGACAAAACACAGAAAACTGTTCAACCATGAACTACATATGAGTGTAGTGGTAGACGTTTTCAGATTTTAATGATGAAGAATTATAAGTATTATGGTACGCAGATGTATGAATTTCTTTGTGTAAGCTGATTTGTACTGTGGGAAACACTTTAGAAAGCCAAGCGATTAAGGGCAGTTCCTTTTCAAATACAAAATAGGAGCCATCACTAATGGGTTATTTCCCTCAAGAACCCAAAGATATCTGAACAGATATGCCCAATCTCACGAGAATGCATGGTGTCATGGGGCCGCAATCTTAAAAGTCTGGCGGCCATTCCGTTTGTGGATGACTCTGTCTTTCTAATAGCTGTAGAAGGTTTTGGAGGACTGCAGGAGGGTCCCTCCTCTGAGGTGGCAGAATCAGAGGCCTTTCCTGCCTAGAGAGCTCACGTCGCTTAGAGTTACGGACCCACTGGGCTGTAGTGGTCCGTCTCAACAGAGGAGATGCTGGGCCTGGGCCTGTGGTGCTTATTGAAATTCTCCCCATTCATCCCGTTTGGAGATGCAATCCCTTTGGCAGCATTCAGCTAACGCTCCTGCTGTCACACAGTGTAGTGATGAGCTGTACAGTGTGCATGATATGGATTAGATGGAGTTCACCCACTTTCTGCCATTGGTATCGGCTGTTCCAGCACTGGGACATCCTCCTAGTGTGGACCTGATGTTAAGATGCTGCAAGTCTTAACAGGCAGTGCAGGGTGATGAACCTGAGAATATTGGCTTCAGCTGTGGGGGGCTTGGTCCTGATCAGCTGTTTGATAATGAGGATGTTAAGTGGATGAAGCTGGTGGCAAAACCCCACCATCAATTGTGGTGGTCGCAGGCCTTGATGCGCCAATCACTTCTTTACTTTCGGCCCAGCGGTGAAAAATCTTCTGAGTCCCTAGCGAAAGTCCTGGCTTTTTTCCAGGCAACAGTCAGGCATGACCATCGGCTCCTGGGGTCTTCCATCCCCAGGGCAGGCTGTAAGAGTCCCACAGAGGGAGCAACTCTAAGTGCTGTCCAGACTCAGATAGCCGCTCGTTAGCTTCTCCCTAACACATTGCAGCCACAGGTCCAGATTCCATTCTCAGTGCACCATCTGGAATACTCACAGTTCAGGGCAGGTTACTCACTGCAGTTCAACCGCGGTCCGCCTTCATGCAGAGGCATGGTACAGACGCGGGTTGCAGATCCTCATGCTAGCCGTTCTATTGTTCCACAAACACGCTCCTTGTATAAGAGTGAACCATGCAGATAGCCAGCTAGTTCCAGTTGAGCTTGCAAACTACCTGGGGTGTTGGATTCCCGGTTCATACGGAGTAATGAGGATAGTAGCTTGCCTATACCTTTTTCAGCTGGGAAAAGCTCTTTCCATGGTGACATTCCAGAGGCTTCTGGAATGTGTTCTGCCGCAGTGGTTAAGTAGAAAAGATATAAGGGTTGTCATGGCCGACAGATTTTAAGAGATTGCGATCACATGTTATCAGGCTTCCTTGTTATATCTGCTCAGATATTTCTGGTTTCTTGAAGGAAATAACCCATTCATGATGGTTAATATTTCTATTTCAGAGAAGCACGGTTATGACAATAGCCCAACATTTTGTTAATGTTGTGACTGTGATTCTTCTTCCTGTCGTTACAATGCTGTCTTTATCCTGTATTTGATGACATAAGCTAAACATATTGTTTGACCAAAGGCACAGTCACCCACGTTAGTTGCCATAAGACAAGTGCTTGCTCGTATTCTGACAGGGTAGTTCAGCTGTGAAACAAAATGCTGAGAATAAGCCATACTGTAACTCTAACTTCTGACCTGGAACTTGAAATTGTCCAATTCCAAAAGCAAAATGGGCATACTCCTATTAAATGTTTTTTTTTTTTCATTTACCCTCTGGAAGTGATTGAAGGAAAACTATAAATCCCATTAAATTTAAATAAATGTATAATTTACAGGACTGTGAAAAGGTCTTAGGCACCCTAGCTTTTTTAAACAAATGTTTTGTTTCAAGTTTATTTTTTGTCTTCTGCATTAGTGTGTCAGCAGAAAAAAAAGAAATAAATATATATATTTTTTAGATGTCCAACCTTTCATTTTCTGAAAGAACAAGGAATTCTGCCAATGATGGTATGGTCTCTGCGATGGTATGGAGGCTGCCTGTGATTACCTGGACAGACAGAAGCAAGGCAGACAGCCAAAGTCTGTAGAAGTACTGTGGCAAGTTCTCCAAGATGCTCGGAACAATCTACCTGCCGATTTTCTAATAAAACTGCACAACAGTGTACCTAAGAGAATTGATGCAGTTTTAAAGGCAAAGGGTGGACACAAAAAAATATTCCAATTTTCTTTTTCATTTTTTGGTGTTTGTTCAAAAAAAAAAACTATTTTTGTTTATTGTCCTTTATAGTATTTATTTTATATTTAGAAACTTTGCATTTAATTATTTTTTGAAAGCATCAGAATTTTGTTTTATATGTGCCTAAGACTTTTGCACAGTGCTGTATTTCATAATTATTGTTAATAATGGCAAAAGCCTCACAATATACTGCTTTTCCGTATGTACACATTTTTTATGGACAGACTTACTATTGATTTCTGTTTTTTAATTTGATAAATTAGGTTAAGAATGTGATGAGGCAAACACTCTTAATCTCTAAAAGAGTCTATGTATTACAATCGCTTTACTGTAATTTCAATATGGGTTTGCCTGTAAAACGCTATGTAATCTGTCGACTATAAACAGATTACAAACCTGCTGCAATTAGTAGACTGTGGACAGATCTTGATTGTTTCCATATTTCATAATAATTTTGTGTCCTAAATTTAAGATTAGACGCACTAAGTTAATTTAACATTGTTGACTTCAAATCAGGTAAAGAGCAATTTTGTTTTTTAAATCAGTGTGAACTCTAAAATGTTGAATTTAAAATTAAATGTTAAAGTGTGTCGTTTGTCTTTAATACCCAGTTGAGGTTTTGCTTCACTCAAGGAGAAGCAGTTATTGTTTCAAAAGCAATTGACATAACCTGTAGTAGACGTGTTAAACGGGAAAAGCTTTTTATTCAGTCCCGAAGTCACGAAAGTCTGCGTGGTCCTTTTCTTTGTGTGGAAATTGAGAGCCATGTAATGTTTGGTCATAATTCTGTAGTGTCCTGTGTGAGGCGGAGAATATCAAAAAATCGTTGCACTGTGACTCAGCATCTTTACACCCAACATGGCTGGAATTTTAGCGCGTGTGAAATTGGCTGGCTCGCCAACAGTAACAAGAGTGCTGAAATGCATTACAAAATCTCCTGAATAAGATTACGGTTGAGTCAGAGGAATGACTGAAACCACTGTTCTGTTTGTGTATTTCTTTTCTACATGGCAAGCTTGAAAGGCCTGGAACGAGCGAGACCTGTTTTGGAGTGACTGCGTGCAAAAACGTGCCAATTCCCTTTTGTTGCATTTTTGTGAGATTCATTAGCAGTGCAAAAAAAACGAAATTTCCAGGCAGAATTGTACATAAGCTCTATTTTTAAAAGGAAACATATTTACCACTGACAGAATAAGGGAATCAAAATTCCATTGATCAAAATTCTTGTGTATTCTTGTGTATTTTTTAATGATTTTATGGTATTACTGTTCCTTTGTTTGAATAAAGCACACGCATCAAAGTCATCTTCGTATAAAAAAAAATAAAATCACATTCCCCTCCTTGATTTTGCTAATTTTTGTTGAAAATATTTCAATACTCCCGTTTCTAAGGGTTTGTTTTTTTGTTTCCTTTTCCTTCTACTTTTAAGATTGTTGTACTTGTGAGACAATAAAATAACCTTGCAGTACTGAGGTTTTTAAGCAGGAGTGAAATTATTTTATAGATCAAAAGACTTTATTATGTATGAATGAATTAAGAGCAACACGTTCATTGGCAATTCTGAACTTAAATTAGTATAAATTCATGGACAATTTTCCAGACTACAGTCATTTTTGTATTAAAATATCACCAATAAAAAAAAAAAAATGTATAGCCATGTGGACATCCTGGATAATTCAATTTTCACAACCTTACTTTACACTCAGCATATTTATAACGTTACTTTATAATGGCATCATTTACATCACAGCCTTCATACAAAGAGGTGAACACATCCCAGATCACTTCAGTATGGAACAATGCACACCACAGCAAAATGATAATACAATCTTTCAATAAATAAGGCCTGAACACAAGACTGCAGAACTGTGGTTCTGTGACTGGTGGCCATGTGATGTATCACCACAGCTGGGACTCTGAAGGAGTCAGAGCCCCTGGTTTTGCTCCAGCTTGTGGAAGAGAGACAGGCTCCGTAGCCGGGACTCCCTCTCCCCGCTCTTCCACACGATGACCAGGTGATCTGTTGAGCAGGTCACCAACCCTCGGTCCATGAAGTTCACAAACATCTGGAGGGGGAAACGTTAAATGGGCAGAAGCGGTCAACATCAGAAATACCCCCCCCCCCCCTGGTTTCACATGGGAATTAGCAACCACAGCAGAGAAGCGGGCATTAAATTTAAATTGCTTGTATTCAAATGTTTCATGCTTGTAGAAGGTCTTACAACCAGTCAAGGTGTACAACTTCAAAATGGATGTACGCAAATCACCAAATAAAACATGGAAGAAGCACAAAGAACTGACAATCTGCCTCCTCACTGAAAACGTCACCTCCCGCAGGTAAGACTCCATGGATACATTTCCTGGTATTTGAGATTAAGTAGCCTTATCCATGGATTAACCTTGGTGTAATTAAAACGGTATTTAGAAACCATAGCAACATAGCATAGAGGTATTAGTAATGCTTGCATAAGAACCATAGAGCGAGTGAACTGAAGGAATTAATGAACGAATCATACAGCGCATGCTAATAATAAAAGCTTAATGACTTCTCACCTACTTTGTATTTCTGAATTTTTCTGCTAATCTAATAATACGAGCTCTTTGCTTTTTCGCCTCTTTTATATCTCTGTTCTTTTCCACTGCACATGAGACAGCAGGGTCTCGGAACAGACTGACATGCAGTATTGTGTCCTATTGCATATAGGCAGAACTGATGATGGGACATTAAGCGTGGGGGGGAACTATGAAGCTTATCGAAAATCAGAAGTTCCGTCACAACGAGGGTATGCAAGTTACCATGCTATATCACTCCCCTCCCGCCTATACAGGACAAAAATTATTGTTGATTTTTACACTGGTAAAGTTCTCTTCTGCTACCTCCCAAAAGGAACTAGGATTTCCGTTGTCATCTAAAAGAACAGTGTGAGAGCGTGGAAGGCCTCAATGTCTCAGTCAGTGTGGAGTGCGTCAATGTTACAGAGAGTGTTGAGGGCCTCAATGTCTCAGTCAGCGTGGAGGCCTTCAATGTCTCAGTCAGCGCGGAGTGCCTCAGTGTTACAGAGAGTGTTGAGGGCCTCACTGTTACAGAGAGTGTGGAGGGCCTCACTGTTACAGAGAGTGTGGAGGGTCTCAATGTTACAGAGAGCGTGGAGGGTCTCAATGTTACAGAGAGCGTGGAGGGTCTCAATGTTACAGAGAGCGTGGAGGGTCTCAATGTTACAGAGAGCGTTGAGGGCCTGAATTTTACAGAGAGCGTGGAGTGTCTGACTGTTACAGAGTGTTGTGAGCCTGAATGTTACAGAGAGTGTTGAGGGCCTCAATATCTCAGCAACAAGACCTCAGTTTTAGGTAAAAATTTGAGTTTGCCACTTCGTATTAAATGGCAACATATGGGATTGCATCGCCTTGGGAAGGACTAGGGTATCTACCGGGCGCATTGCAACAAATAAGTCAGGTGTCAGGAGTTTTCACATCATTGACATCTTGGATAATTAAATGGCATCTTAAATCTCCTTTTAAAGTGCACAAGCATAGCTTGTGCCACTAACTATGCTTGTGCCACAGTGGCTACAGTTTTTTTAAAAGTGTGCATTAGAAGAAAAATTTTGCCCACACAGAACAGCGCTAAAGGGGATATTGCTTTCAAAGCTCAGAACCTCGCTTGAGTCGCGTTACGGCGGGACACTGGTCCCGTCAATCCGAGCCCCACGATCCCAAGCGAGGCAAGACCCAATTCCTCCGCATACCTGCACGGCGCCAGAGTGCCCGATGAGGTCGCCGAACAGCTCCAGCGTGCGCAGTACCGGGAGCTCCGGAAGCTTCTTGGCCAGCTGGCCGGCCTGCTTGTGTGACCGCCCAAACGTCCACATCCCAAAGAATCCTGAGTGCAGGGCACAGCGTGGTCATCAGACTTCGAAGGGCAAGTCATGCTCTACTGATGAAACCTAAAACACAACATCTGGGCTCTTCCCGTCTTTAAAAACGTTGGAAAGGAACCAACACGTCACTTAAAAGGCCTTGATCTGAGCAGTTCCAAGAAAACTCCACTTCCAATGGGTGTACCCTTTTCATACTCATGCATTCTAGATGGCACCGAATTGAGGATCCACCCACAGGCCGTGAGCCTCGTTCGGGAAAGGTTCAGGAACGCACTGATTGATTGCACTGCCTCTCAGGAGACGACGCACGGTCGGACAGAGGGTTACTGGACATAGAAGAGTTAGCACACCGTCGGCTGGCTTTGAATGTCCCCATTGGTAATGTCGCTCTTGTGTTTGCCTGGAGAAAGGTCAGGAGATCGAGGGTCGCTCCTCTGATGCAGCTCCTGTGCGGTTTGCCATGGGAACTGCCCAGCCACTTCTTGGCCTTCTCGGTCAGGCGCTGGGTGCTCTTTGGCACCACAACCCATCCCGCATATAGCTGCAGGTTTGGCCCCTGAAAGGCTCCAGCAAGCCCTCTGGGTCTCTGAGAAGGTGGACGAAACCTTGCAGAACACTAAGGCAGCGTCCACTCCTTCCTAGCATGGTTATAAACTTGGAAACGCACCTCATGTCAAATGCATTACCGGAATGGAGACTGTTACCAAAACAATCGACAACGGCCTAAAACTAAGTAAGTTTCAATACAAGTTCATAAAATCCAGATCTAAAAGCTTGAACAGAAGCTTTTATTCATTTTTGTCATACTCAGAACTTAACGCGTAGGTTAAGTTCTTATTTTGATATTTAACTAGAAGGTAAGTAGAAAGTCATGGAGCAAGACTAAAGCAGTTTCCATCCAATAGAAAGAGTCTGGAACTTACAGGTTAGAATCCAGCTCAGTGTCAACAGGAAAAACGCATCTTGGGCTTGAAGGGTTGAGTATTTGTGAGTATTAGATTTCAGTGATGTGGGCTGTGTAGCATAGAAAACAGACAGGCGGCTCGAAGGTCGTTTGGATTAGGGGAAGCTAGTCTAACTTCTACCACAGCGATAACCCGAAAGGCATTAGCACAATTGGGAAAAATAATAATAAATGTCTCCTCTGGCCCTTCTGTGAATTTCTTCTAATGAAACAATTGGCAGAGTGACAGTAAAACCCTCCAATCAGATTTTTATTCATTGCCATACTAGGGGTTTGTACCAAGGGAAGGGATTGAGTACAGATTGCAGTTACGTGACCCTGAACATGCGTAAGGTTAGCTAGCTGATCTGATCATATTTACGCCAGATTTGTTAACGCTGTAGATTTTTTAATTTTAAAGTGGAAAATGTGACAATTGGCAGAGCCACTGATGTACTAGTAGATTTAATTGTTTTCCTGTTTTCAAGGCTTTCATTGGATCCTATTCTATTTCCTGCACTCAGGGTCAACCAGGCCGGAAAGTTGTTTGTGATACAATTCAGCAAGGCCAATTAAAAACTCTACCCATGGCAAAGAGCCAGCCCACATAAGAACCGCTCTGCTGGACTGTTATGGAGCATTTTAAGTGCATCAGGATTCACCAGGACACACTGCATGGGAGGGGGGGTACTCACCTGGGGAGGCTGGCTCTGCAGGTAGAGGGAGGTCCTGCAGCTCCCACATCCTCACACTTCCATCTTCAGAGCAGGACATCAGCTGACTGTGGGGGAGGAGGACGGGCACACGGATACACGACACTTGCTTATGGCTGACGGCTTCGGACGCGCGCGCAGCACAAACACTCAAAGCGTTTTCGGTTCCATGGGAAAAGTTAACGAGGCACTGTCTGTCGGAGGTACCACTCTTACATTTGACCGGGGGGGGGGGGGGGGGGGGGGGTATACGCACAGGACCGGCAGTAGCAAGGTGTGTAAAAAAATGGCGTCGTGCCCAGCAAACCTG
>JAOYSI010009426.1:0-10911 GCA_025775065.1 Hiodon alosoides | reverse complement strand
TTTATACACCTGTGGCAATGGGACTGAATTAAACACCTGAATTCAATGATTAAGAGGTGTGGCCCAATACTTTTGTCTTTATAGTGTATTAACACAGACATGCAGATGTGCACAGACACACATACAAAGAGACAGACAGAATGATACACAAACACAAATAAAAAGATTGACACATACAGACTCATGCACACAAACATCAAACAGGCTCTCACTGACTGACAGACACATGAACACAGTACCTGTGATGCAGGATGTGTGTGATGATTATGGTGAAGAGGCAGAGCAGCAGCATGGTTGTGCTGGTATAGACCACGGGGTGCAGCACCTCCACTAGGACAGAAGGGGGACTCGGGAAATCAGGCAGCTCCTGGGGATGAATCACAGAGTGCTACAGTCCTCAACAATACAGATCTACCCAGTAAAACAGCTCCATTGCAGGTGTGCTCCCTACCTGTAGCACGGCGTAGTTGCTGAGCAGTGAGCAGTGCAGGGTGGAGATGGCAGCATCGCTCTGGGCCAGCTGGCAGCCCTCCTGACTCCATCCACCTTGTGGTTCTGTGGCCTGCAGGGTCCAGTGGGCTGCCACAGGGTCGCTACCTGGCGACAAGTGGCGCATGGACACCATGATGGGATCTGAATGGTTCCACATGTCACAGCCGTCTGAAAGACAATCACTGAGAAAATCAGGCCCTTTCCAGTATTCTCTAGGTAAATTTTTTTCAGACAGAGGTTTACTGCAGGATGGTATTGCAGGGTTTGCTGTGTAAGAAGTGAAGGCAGAGTGCCTACCCAAGCCCACATAGATGACGGGAGTGTTGACACTCCGGCGACGAGCGTGATCAGGGCCACTGCTGTTGGCTGTGAAGGGGAAAAAGCGGCCAGTGCGGAAGGCCACAAACTGCAGCTTGCACTCTGGGGGAGAATCCGGGGGGAACAGAGAGGGAGGCAGGGACACTGAGGCCAGTGCAACGCCATTCTGAAAAACCACAGAAAAGGAGGGATACTCAGGCAATACAATTTCCACATTATTATTATTATTTTAATTGTCTTTCTGCTAAAAAAAACCATAATCAGTAGAGGTGATGGAGATGGAGAATCTGCCCCTTTTAAGGGGGAAGAACTAAAGGACCTGCTTTGGGTATTTGTGCACCTTGAGGGGGAAGGAGTTCAGGGAGATGTTGTGGGTCCCGGTTGTGCAGCGGAATCGAATCTGCTGTTCGTTGGATAGCTCCGCCCCTTCCTGGCCCATGCTGCCACCCATAACCTTGCGCCGCTGGTAGGCTGTGCAGGTCATGCCAGTGAAGTGATGCGGCCGGATCAGGTGTGCCTCCATCACAATGTTGCGGGAGATCTATGGGAGCAGAAAGATCACATCAAAAAGGGAGCGAAGCACAAATAATTCAATCAAAAATAACTTTCATTCTAATGACACGTGGTCATGAACACATGAGCAGAAAAACTCCTCCGTGATCCCTTGACATGAGGAGCACTGTGCTGCACTGGAGGGGGCCTACCATGGAGAGGTCTTGGGCATTTCTGTGGAGTTGAGGCCAGGCCAGGTTCTCCAAAGAGCGCACAATGGAGCTGCAGGCTCTCTCCTCCCGCTGGGCACGGGACAAAATCTGATCGTCCACCTGCATCAGGTTACTACCCATCTCCACTAGGACCTCAGATAGCTGGCGCACAGACACCCACACAGGCACACAAATAAAAAAAGCGTGTCAGGCATAATTAACAGACTTCTGAAGTCAGACACAGCCATCCACAACCTACAAAACACTAGCCCTTCTCCACACACCCACAAACACAATGTCTTCTTCAAGTCTTCTGCGCTGTCATACACAACGACACAGCAAACAAAAACAGGGAGTGGGCATGAGCGCTCTTTCCATTGATTCCCGAGCCACCCTTCCTCACCTCTCGGAGCTGCCTCACATACTCTGTGAACTTTGACATCATCTGGGCCACATACAGCACGTCCACAGTGTCGGTGAAGCCAGCTGCTTCCAGGGTGTACGTGCGGACCTGGTGTGCCAGGGTGACAGCATTCGAGATGTTGATGGGCATCTGGATGGGGTCACCAGAAAAAGAAAGAGATTTGAGAGAAAGAAAGAGAGAAAGAAAACCTGAGGTTTTAATTCTTAAAAGAAATGCCGGCGGACAAAAAAATAATTGCGCAAATTTGATAAGAGGAAAGATGTCAGCATCACAGACCAAAGCAGTGGCAATTTGTGATTTGCAGTCAGGCACTGACCAGGATGAAGGTGTGGAGGACTCGCGTGATGTCGTTTGTGTAGAGGCAGTGGGAGTAGTCGCCCTCCTCCCAGCGACCTGAGCGGTCACAGTAGCGTGAGGCCTTCTTCTGCTCCACTCTGTCACTTGTGGAGAGGGATGGGTGACGCAGCTGCAGGCAGAACTGGTGAGAAGTGATCCCAGCCAGGGTCCTCGGCCACCTGAGGGGTGCCGGGGGGGGGGGGGGGTGCAGAAACATAGGCTCGATGGTGGCACCCATTCCTTCAAAAATGGTGAGTGCCCTTTTCTTTCTCCCCTACCTAAACTCTCCTCGGTTGTTCATGACTCTCTCTTCCGGACAGAAGGAGGCCCCGTTCTCTAGCACCACAATCTCCACGCTGCGGGAGGTGTTTCCCCGCCTTGTGGACACCACACACTCCCACTCTCCGCTGGCATCCACATGCACATTGGACAGGATCAGCTCACTGCATCCAAAAAAAGATCTCATCAGCCAATATGACCACCATTGTCGTGCTGACCACCTGCTGTGGTTCTCACTGTACTCCAAAGCACAATTTAGTTATTTACAGCAGAAACATGAAGGCTGTACACCTTTACTCAAGACAAGCGGGTGAATTGGAGAAACAAAAGGGAGCAACTGAGATAAGTGACTGGATTAACTTTGATATCACGCAGGGGTGTTCAATCCTGGTCCCTAAAAGCTGCAGTGTCAGCATCAGATTCTGTGCCTCTCACCATCAAATTAGCATCTGATTTACAGATTACTTCTAATGCAAATTATGAGATGAGGGGATGAATGATAGTCTGCACACAATGCGGCCTGCAAGGACAAGGATTGGCTCCCACTGACACAGAGGAAAGAAAGAGTGTCAGAGAGGAAAAGCAGTAAAGAATGTGGTACCTGGTGATGAAGGTGCAATCATGCATCACACTGCCCTCCAATTGGATGCCCTGCTCAGGGTCAGAGATCACGTCCTGGCCGCTGTGTCGCCAGTGGAGCATAGTGGTTTTGTCTACCAAGGCTGCAGTACAGTGGAAGGGCAGCCTATCACCCTTGAACACCACCTGACTCAGAGAAGGCAGGAGGGAGAATGTGTGCATCTCCAGCGGTCCATCTGCCAAGAGCACAAGAAGACCAAGAAGACAGAGGTGCACGTTTAATGCATGTGGGGGCTGAAGAAAGCAGAAAATAACCTGACCACTTATTGTTTCTCCCAAGTTCTAGTGATCCTAGTGAATCATCCTTTACACGGCATGAAAATTGGCTGCAGACCACTGTCTGATGCACTCTATAGTAAATATAGCATATCAGTTTGGAGCGATAAACTGAGGAACACACATGGAAGAGAAACAGAATCAGAAAGAGACGTGAAAACATGGTACACAAGAGGAGGATAGCCGTTACTGACTATTCCCTTCAGTAACCCTCACCACATGTCAGCTGTCCCTCCCTCAGGCTGCGTAGGGGTTTGCCATGGAGGCTTCTGGGATAGGCGCAGAAAGTCTCTTCCCCAAGCCGAGCAGAGCTAGAGCGAAAGTATCCAGGCACCCAATGCAGGCCGCAATCGCATGACAGGAACTCTGAGTTGAAATTCCTAAAGGGAACCAGGAGGGCACACAGCGTCATTCATCAATTACCATCTCTTAGAAACTGTAATTGCTTTTTAAAATGGCTGGCTCTGTTTGAACATTTAAGATACTGAAGTCTGTAGTTCATTACAGACTTAGCATGAAGGAAAGAGATCCAGCCATTTCCTCCAGTTTTTACAGAGAAGCCTGCAGGGTCTTTGGATCGTGTAAACACCCATATATAGGAAACATGCAGTAATCCAGTAGGCAACGTAAGGCAGAGATTCACACAGCCAATGTCTCCAGTACTCACACCAGCTTCAGGGATGGCAGCTTCTGGAAGAGTCCTGGCTCCAGGGTGGAGAAGATGTTGCCTGAGAGGTTCCTAGATAACAGACCAATGGACTAGTAAATGTGCAGGCTCTCTTTACCAAGGTCACCCTCCCGGGATTGAGCAAACAGGAGCTTAGGTACGAGAGGTCTTACAGTTTGGTGAGATTGCCGAGTCCCTGGAATATGTCCGAAGTCAGGCAGCCGATCCGGTTGTTAGAGAGGTCTCTAAAGATTGATGGGACACAAACAATCCATTTAAGAAATTATTTGTGGATAAACCAATTTTTAAGTCCTTTTAAAAAAAATTAAGTTTTTTTGTAATTTACATTACTTTGGTCAGGCCCTAACGAAATATTTTTTTACTATAAAAAAAATGTATTATCTTTTCAAACTCTAACGAGACATGAATGAGACACTAACAAAATAAAGAAGGAAAATAAAGTTAATCAATTGAAGATGCTATAAGTTTGTCATGTTTGACTTTATTTTTTGACCTCACTATTTTTAGTGAGGAACCCTTATTATATTATATAATCTATTATATATTAAATTATTAAGTCACAACATTATGGTTACAGGCAGTGACAGTAAAACAAAGAAAGGAAGTGATCTAACTAGTCACTTGCAGACCAGTGCCATTCCCCTTACTTTCCCCATGGCCCAACACAATGGGACTGTTAAATGAAAGCCGAATAGTAACAAATGTTTGTTGGTTTGTTTTGAAATCTCCCTGTTTTGACGGAGATGTGAGCAAAATGTTAAGCATGGTGCGTAGATGATTGGTCATGGCCAGACCTTATTATCGGAAAAACCATAGCCGTGTAGTACATGGTCTATGACTGCTGCCTCAACATGGTATGTGAACATCTACCATGTTCCCCATGGTGTGGGAGACTGGAGCCTAGCTCAGTGCACTCCAACGCACACAGACGTCTGGCCATGTGATCCATGCCCCTCGTTGATGTCACAGTTTTAGGATGAGTGTCCAGTACTTTCTGCTTGGTCCGTTATTGTATCCTATTCATCAATCCCATATTTTCATTCCAGGATGTGTTTACATAATATTGTGTATTATTTTGTCTCTATCTATCCTGCCATTGTGAATTGTGTCTGGGAGTAGAACACCTGCTGTGGTTACTCTAAATATTGGATGTAGCAAGGCTTTGACGCTTATAAGCTATAAACAAACATCTACTCACAGTTTTCTAAGCTCCGTCAAACACTGAAAGGCTCCGGGAACTATGGTGCTGATCAAATTGTCCTTGAGATCCCTGCAGACAAAATCAGAGACAGACCCGAGCTATGAGGTAATGAGCCAAATATGAAAAAATTACAAAAATAGCCCATAATATGGACAACAACATTGGCCTACGCTTCATCATCCTGAGCATTAACCGAGCAATAGCTGATCAAAATGAAGTCACTGTTTTTTTTCCAAAATACGGGTAATCTATTCTTCTATTTCAAGAAGACAACAGTCAACATGGGTCGGAAGCAGGATATTCCGACAGTGAGGAAATGCAGGGGCCACCTTCTACAAAGACTGGGGGAAAAGGCCACTGGAAACAACAGGGAGTGGGTTCACAGTCTCAACACAGCCCATGCCGCAGAAAAAAGGGACATATTTCTGCATTTTAATTGTGAAAGGTGCTGCTTAGAGCCACCTGGTCTAGCAGGAATGCTATTACAAGAAGGAAATATGGACGGAAATAAAAACTGCCAGAGAACTAGTCAACTCCATCACTGACCCCCCAGCTCAGAAAAAAAAATCCAGATTTAACCACTGAAATTCCAGGAAATATTTAATTAGCCAGGTGAGAATATCAAGGTATGGAGAGGTGGTGGAGAAATGGTAATAGTCAGGATATGGCTGGACTGGGAGGGAACACAATCTTTTACTTTGCAGTACAAAGCCTACATCCCCTCAAAGAGGTGTCTTTTCAGAGGACACTCAGTCAGTATCTCACCTCAGTTTGGGATGGAGGTTCTCTTCCCAATCAATGCCACTGCCTGCTGAAATCCACCTTTTGGTCCAACACTGGGGAACGGCTGGTTTTGTAATCCCCAATACAGAATTAGCCCAACCATCTGCTTCAAACCACACAACTTCACGCCAATCATAATGAGAACTCTCAATCCAAGACAACTCCTGTCGGTGTTCCAAAAGACCAAAATCTCCTTTTCTGAATACCATTTTAAAATAGCCTTGAGAGAAACAGATCCTAGAATAGTTATAAATATAAGGGTACAGTATCCAGAATTTGCGTCTGTTTGGCTGAGGGTCAGGGTTACTATCCTGCTGCAGATCAGGGTTTTAACCATAGCTGTTATATGTATAAATCCAGACCGCTAACTGCTAAGTTTCTTCAGGCACATGTTAGCAGTTCTAGACTTGCATGGCTCAGGAGGTCTCTTTAAGATCTTGGCAGCTAAGAGAAGTGAGGGGTCTGCCAGCACAGGGTGGAGTGTTCTGGCAGAACAGGAAAGATAGGAACATGCTAGCACAGGGACAAGGGGGGCCTGGAACCACAGGCATCTGTTTTGCAATAACTTAACAGCTTTTAATAGGGACAGAGGTTTTCTACTACCTACCTTGCCATATCCACTTGAAAATGTGCCATAAAGCTGACCAGCAGACAGGGCTCGGCGAGTCTTTGCACTGTGAATGTTTGTGTGTGTGTATGTGTGTGTGTGTGTGTGTGTGTGTGTGTGTGTGTGTGTGTGTGTGTGTGTGTGAAACCAGGTCGGTGTTTGTCTGCGCGTGTTCCTCAGTAGCAGTGTTGGTCAGGGTAGAGGAGAACAATGCAGTAGCTTCCTTAATTTGCATCCCGGGGCTCATTAGAGAAACGATGAAAAATGAAGCACTGCCCCTGGTTTCCTTCTTCTGATGAAGACACTCGCTGCTGCTGAATCCAAACCCGACAACAGGCGCTGACTGCACAAACCTAGTCTGCTTCCATTTCCCACAATGCAACATTCTCAGATCTTTACCACGACAAAATGTTGTGGTTGGAATGTTGTGGCAGCAACACCGCAGTGAGAGTGTGCATACTGGCACATACTCTTCAACGGCGAGCTCAAGATTTCTGCCACTCACACAGAGATGCAGCTACCCAAGTGCTAGTTCAGCTTCTCACAGCTCTGGAAAGGACTACTCTATAGCCGATGGCAGAGTGTGCTTTGGATGAATGAAACAAGGGTTGAATGAAACAAGGTGAAATTTATAGGAGTAAATGGAGATGCACATAATTTCGCACAGGGTGCATGATCACACATAGCATCCAAATTTATTTATTTTTTGCATGAGTGAGCTCATTTTTATACTCTATGAGGGTAAATTAATCGCTGGAGAAGTTTATTTCTGCCTGACTGAGACTGAGGGTTGTATGTGGCAATCCCCGAAAGACAAGCTGCTTGTATGGAAAGGAATGATCCGAAAAAGACTGTTCCAATTCCAGAGAATGCTCTATCCTTGTAATGCATATAATTAACTAGTGAAAACACCTTGATGGTCCAAAACCAGAGGTGATCAAAATTACAGCTGAAAATTAATGCCAAAAAAGAGCACAAGTCTCCACATGACCATATAGTTGCATAGCAGATATTTTTAAAGAGAAGTTGATTTGAAAAGTTTAAAAGCACATGAGCACAATTTTCAGATGAAAAACAGTTAGGAGAAGCACACATAGCTGAAATATAGTCACCCACTTAAGCAGAGGTTTCTCACCTCTAGTTCTAGTATTTCTTTTTAGTTCTACTATGCAACTTTCAGATAGGTAGCCACAGTCCCTTCTCTGGAATCTTTAGAACTTTAGGATTACAGGAAATTCACAGTTTATTGCACATTTACCCTGTTGAATAGATTAAAATTGCATGCACCTTCTTACTAAAAAAACTTTGCTCAGACAGGAGGCATTTACCATCCATGAGAAAAAATGCTGCATCACGCACTCTGAGCCATGTTAAACTGACTAGAAAGCTAAAACAGCAATTATCTGCTTCCCCCATCCTGATTAATGCCGTTGATCTGTGCCCCATCGGAGAGGCCGTTGTGTCTCTGGCAGCGCACAATCATCAGGAGGCTGGGAAGGACGTGCTGGCGAGAGGGGGCGGGAGGGTCATAATTAAGATGACTGCTGTGAAGAGCCCCGGTGTGGAGTGCCCCATTATGACTACAGCGGTGCTGGGGACAGAGTGCCCGGGTGACATTGTTAAGGCCGCGGCCCTGGGGAGCGCTGTACGGGCTCATTATCGCCAGCCTGGAATCAAGAATTTCCTGTTTCACTCCATTTAAGGGGACTATTAAAAAACAGAGAAAAAGGGCATTCTGTTCCCCCTTTTCTCTTCCTCTGCTTCTGTTCTCAGCCTCAGGCCCTCTTCAATATGAAATTTTTAAGTGTGTGTGCTGGTGTGTGTAGGTGTGTGTGTCTGTGTTTGCAGAGTAGAGGGTGTGGGGTTTTGAATGGTTAGCTGGCACCTTGATCCTGGGGCAGCCAACGGAGGCCATTTTTTTCTGCATGTCATTTCCTGTCTTGTTAGTGGCTCCCAGGCAAAGGCCCTCTTCGTTTATTTTTAAGGTTTCCTTTCTGTTTTTTTCTGCGGCTTTTTTCCCGGGAAACTGGGGGGGGGGACGGGGCGGACGATGGGGGTGGGTGGGGTGGGTGTGCTGGTGGTGGTGGGGGTGTTCAGTTATAAGTAGAATCAGCTCTGTAATTGTCGTGTTTCCCCGCCCCCCCTCGTCTTACACTCGCACACACACTTACTCACAATGGGGGCTCTGTAATACAGCCCCCAACCTCACTCCTGCCTTCCCCCCAAACAGGAAACCGGGAACTGCTTGGCGCTTGTTTTTCCACTGATTTCCTGCTCTCCTGCCCCTACCTCAGATTATTTTCTTTATTTTTTGTTTCAATATCCCCTCAGATTAATTTGCTAATCTGAATGAGGACAGCTATAGTGTTCCTGGTAGCCAGTTGCCAAGGCCGCACTGCTTCCCCCAAGCCCCAAACTCTTGTTTGAACAAGGATTTTGTGGCCAATAATAAATAACCTTTGATTAACAGCGGAAGTGTCATCAAGAGACCCCCAAGAGAAGATGGGAGTCATCCCAATATTTTAAGAGGAGACAAATAAGGGATTCAACCTCTAAACTTTCTAGCCTTGTCATTTTCAAGATCGGTCACCCTTTATTAAAAAAGTGCCTATATTCTACTGTATGCTTCCAAATCTTTAAATCTAACATGTAAAAAATTTCATTGAGCCAGTTATGAAAATGTGAGTGATACATACATTTTAAATGAGATATGTGAGATAGTGTAGGGATTCCATACAGTACTGTATTGGTACTGCATAAAGCATTGCAGACTCTAACTCTCTATCATACACATTGTCTTGCTTCCTCAGCATATTTTCTCTTATATGCACTCTTGCCTCATAAGCGGCACCACAAAGCCAACAGTGGTGATAATGACAAGAAGCAGCGTAAAACTGGCGTAAAAGTCTAAATAATCATTTAGCAGTAAGGACAGCAATCCCTTATGGAAATGGCCCCAGAAAATGATCTCAGTTCTAGTAATTCCAATGTTTAACTAATTAATTATTTATATATGGTGCCATTACATAAAAACTTGCATCCAATAGATTAAGCGTTTAAAGAAGTTTTTTGTTTTTTTAAAAGAACCTTTCTGTTAATACAGCAGCATGTGGAAGATGACTAAGTAATGTGGAAGGTGACTTGAAACATTTGGAGTTTAAAAAACAATTTTCTTCTAAAGAACCATACATCTTACTGTTACAGTTACATTGTTACTGCTACGGATTTTCTCTAAGTATTACCATTACATTGTTCCAGCAACACTGTTACTGTAACAACGTTCATGCAAGCCTTTTCACTGGGGTTGCCAGCCAACACGGGATGTTGTTAGGTGAGGTTCAGTAAGCCAACCTGACGTCCAAATGGGAAATGGCCCTTTCTAAATATATTTTACAAAATTCAATAAATCCATAAAATCTAAGAGAAATTGGAGATTGGAACTACAAGCTCACGGTGTTTAATGATAATCTGAGCATTGAGAGTGGGCTAATATTACTAAGGGTTTGAGCGGGGGGGTTGAAAAAGGGGTATAGTGATGAGGAGTGATGAGGAGAGCTGAAATATCCCCATGGAGTGGAAAGATGGAGAGCAGCGGAATTGGAGGAAAGTGCAGTAGCAGAGATGAAGAGGGCAGAAATACTGAGTTTGAGAGAAAGGGAGGGGAAAGAGCATGGTGGTTGGGCATAAACAGACAGACAAAGAGAGATATTAGAAAATATTGCAGGCGGGTGTCATACGTATCAGCACCGTCATCTCATCTTGTGGAAGGAGTCCATCTTTTCCTTTCTGTGAGCACACTTGCCATTTCACCAACCCCATGCCACGACTGAGTTCACTTCACAATCCAAACACTCCGCCTTCCTTAAGTTTATCTCACAAGCACATCTGGAGTCTATCAACCCCCACCCCCCCACGCCCCCCCTTCTGTTTCCACACGCCTGCATGCTTAACCCCTTCCTCACTGGGCCCCCAGGGCACTCCAACTGGCTCTGGCACTCTGCAAAAACCCAGGCCCCGGCTATTCCAAAGAGCGCACAGGAAGTTAAACAAACAGTTGTCCGTTTGGCTGCAGAGGAACGACAGTCCCTCATCCTGCCCACTCAGCTGTTTCAGGCAGAGGTTTATTTTTTTAGACAGACGGTGTACTTGGGGGGGGGGGGGGGG
>JAOYSI010009424.1:0-10914 GCA_025775065.1 Hiodon alosoides | reverse complement strand
CTCTCTCTCTCTCTCTCTCTCTCTCTCTCTCTCTCTCTCTCTCTCTCTCTCTCTCTCTCTCTCTCTCTCTCTCGGGGACCGGATCACCTTTCTTTCGGGGGCAGTCTCTCACTCTTTGCAATTTTCCCCTAGCTTTTTGTTATTACACCTCTCCCTCTATCAGCTAGGTTCGGTTAGGTTAGAAAGGCTACACTTTTTTTTATCCAGCAGAGCTTCCCGCAGTCCCTAACGGTTGACACCTGTAGATGTCTTCAAGCGCAGGTGTCGACTAGATGTTCTGGTCGACTTATGGTCTCTGTTTTTCACATACACAGATTCTCACCTCTACGATGTCATTAACTATTCCTGCGATTGTCCGGTGGTTAATATCTATGCATTTATGTTTGTCCCCGTATTTGCGCTTCTGGATTCATTTACGCATCGTTGTTAATGAGGGAAAATTCTTCCTCTAAGCCCGTCTGTCGCTTCCTCAGCAAGTCTTCCGAGTAAATTTTGTTATCGCTCTTGTCTTTGACCGCGAGTTAAGACGCGCTTTCTTCTCCGAGCGTCTGAGAGTTGGGTTGAGACTGCTGAACTGACCACATCAAGAAGTGGGTTGGCTAATTAGAGACAAGTTGTTACTGAGTGGACACGCTGACCCCTCCCCCACCCCCCTCCCCTGTCTCTTTCTCTCTCTCCGCCCTTCGGGTTTTTTTCCGCGAACCGCCCCCGCCCGCCCGTTCCTCCGTCCCTCCGTCCATCCCAAAGATACAATACTTTTTTTCCCGATGAAAGAGAAATATTAAATGTAAGTGTTTATATTATTTCCTACCACTCATATTCAAGTAGGTAAAAAAACAAAAGTTATGACATTACTGTTTAACATACTTTCTTAAGATTTTTGGATAAATGTAACGGAAATAAACAGGTAAACTGGGCTACAAGTTTATTAAAATGAGGGATTTATTATAGCAACAATATATTACTGCACTTCAGTGAAAGAGGAACTTCATCTAAAATAAAAACATGCTCTCAATTTGAACACAAGTCACTTGGTAATGTATTTGAATCTTAATTGATTAAACAGTTTAGTTACGTGTTCGCACTACAGATAAATAAAAACAAGCCATACATTTGTTTTAGGAACTAATTAGCAGCTGCGAATTTGGCATTTTATCGAAATATGCTCAGAACGATTATAATAACTACTGTAACATTATTTCTTATTTTCTCGAAGCAATGCATATATATTCACATACGAAACTTAAAAAAAAAAATGTTTTCCCTGCTGGTTATTTTCTTGATACCTTTACGAAGGACATTAATGATGGTGTGCACATAGATGCGCATGCCCCGCTTATCAAAACGAGAGGCCTCTTACAGTAAATTTCATGCACTGAAAAGAAACAAAACAAATACTCATCACCAAAAGTTTTATTTTGGATTGGTTTCTTAATTTCACTTCGAATTAATACTCTTTGACAAAATGTTATACTTAAATAACCCACAACAAAAGCACATCTATTTATTTTTAGTTTTGTTTTTGCGGATATGGGGAAAAACACATTCAATTAATTTTACCCCGCTTGAAAAAATACCGTAATAATTGGGCGGCCGAGTCTGGGTGAGGGAGCACCAGAGGAGGGGCCGTCCGCGCAGGATTAGACGACACAAAGACCGAGTTGTTCTCCATAAAATCCCTGACTGATCCCGTACTCACTCCCCACTTCACCTTCCGTCATTATTATTATTATTATTATTATTATTATTATTATTATTATTATTATTATTATTATTATTATTATATTGCTTTAACTAATCGGCTGAACTCATAGAAATAATTCATAACCTACTAATTGCGCTTTCAGTCGACAGCATGAATCTATTTTCTTCATGTTTACACACTAAGAAATCAAAAACACGTAACTGCAGCAGTTTTTTGACGCATTTTTGTATTTATAAATTCAACTTTATCAGCGTTCAGCATATCTTAATTTAAAAAACACTAAAATGTTTATATAGAACCATGGAACTGTTTAATTCTTGTTTTTTGAGTGTGTTTTACAGTGTCGGAGATGTTTTTAAAAATTATGAGTAAAAATTTAAATAAATAAAAATTTTCATCTCCTTTAAAGAATTATCTTGAAATGTCGGATCTTTTGATTAAAGACGAGACTGCACTATCGTTCAATAATATAACGATCGACTGATAATTTCACGATAATTCTAAGAAAGAAAATAACTTGCACATTTTGTCGAATAGCAAAAATATATTTTATGCTAACATATTATGTCAGTTTTCTGAAAAACTTATTTAGGTAGACAAAGAATTATATTATTACAATTCATACTTGTTTTTCTTACCAGATAACTATAATGATTGTACCTAATTATTATTATTAGCATGATTTGATCATTTATTTTATTGCAATTTGATTTACAATAAGCACTGTTTGTTCATATTCAACATTAGGCTCGGTTAATGTTCCATATCCAGTTGCTGGCCACTATACCATAGCCCGCCGCTACCCCAGCAGCCAGGCAATTTCACGGTATCCAAAGCCGATTCTCTGCGCTTGTTAATTGAATCGGATTTCTTATAGTTTAAAAGCCACACAGACCCATGTACAGCCCAAACTGTATAAGGGGTTTATCTGAATCTGCAAAGCCAAGGAGGAGATATAAAGGGAGAGAGACTGCAGCTTGTATTTCTACATTTTAACATCTTTACCTGTGGCGTCTGCCTGCGTGAACAGCATGTGATCTAAGTACATGCAAAAACGGCGGAGTACCAGTTGCTTTCTACCTCAGCTCCTTCTCAACTAACAGGTACGGCTTTGTTTTTTACATGTCTTATCACAAAGCCTCATTAGTGCCAGATGTTTGGTATACTTTAAATTAATTAATGTTTTGAATGAGAACAGACATGTAGACAAGATAGGCGAGGGAAAATGTCTCGGGACCCAAAATTCTCTTTAAACAAATCCTTAAACGCTCGAGCCAGTACGCCAGTGCGCGCGCGCATTACATGCACACGCGCGCAGGAGGCGTCTTTGTACGCGCACACTCTCTAGCACAAACACGACACGCACCTGTTTGTCTGGGCTTATGTTTTGGCCCTTCGCTGTTTATTTCTTATGATTATTACCAGTCGGCTTTTATCAAAATCATTAATTTATTTATATATGTAATAAGGGTTATATGAATTTAAATCAACACGTTTGTATAATTTGGCATTTCACGTTTTCTTAACCCTACAGGTTATAACGGTTATGAACCTTTTTAAACGGTAATTACAACGATTACATGGGCATGCTGGTGAACATTTTTATAATAAGTTTTTTTGTTGTTGTTGTATGAATTATGCATAAAAAACTGTTAACATTATATTTAACTTTATAAAATGTTTCACCTAAGCTTATATCCAGGTCAGAATATGATCACATCTACTCTACATGATATTTCAGTTAATTTTCTATCAATAAAATATATTAGAAATAATATGTAGCCTACAAAGAATTTAGCCTACTAGGGTCATATAATCCTGTTTTTTAAACTGTTTGTTTGGTTGCTTATTTCTTATTAGTGCGTGGTCTGGGCCACAAAGGCACAAGTTAAAACACTCTTTATCTTATTTCACAAGTGGTTCTATGACAGTCAGTATTAGCAATAGCATTCAGTAAAAGCTGCAAAGACTTTAAAGCAGAAAAGTCAGTGTCTTTGATGAATAACAATATTGTGAACTGAACCCGTAATTCACCCTGATAAATTTTGCTTCTTTTTTTAAATTAGTTTTAAAAAGTCTCTAAAATGCAACTATGCTCTAGAGCACTTGGCGAAGCCCTGCCAGTGGCCATATGCTTAATTAGCAATCCTATTGCATTAATCCTTAGGCTAATTAAGGTAAGCAGTAAACATTCTATAAAATTTAGCATATAATTAGTGGTTTGCAAAAAGGTTGCAGGTTTGAGTCAGGTTTTATACTTGTTTCAAAAAATGCCTTGGCAATTGGTATTGTAAGAAATAGTTTTGATGTTAAAGTACATATGCCTACCACATTTGATTAGCAGTTAGCATATGGGACATGTTGTGTATGGGCCTATGTCGTTGCTTGCTTATTGGAAACCACTAACAAGTAAGCTATAAAATCTATATTTGGTACCAAAATTTGGTACATACCAAAGTAAGCATGCTGTATATACTGGTTGCACTGTATATATCCCGTCATATCCACCTTCCTCTTGCATACAAAGTATATAAAGCTACATGTTATATTCTATATTTATTCCAGCATCTTTGCACTCTGATCACTATTTCACTATTGTTATTGTTATTGTTTTTACTTAAATTTCAAATTTATGTTATTCTTGTTTGGTCTTGTTTTTTGTTTTTTTACATGAATGGTTAAATTTACTGTTTAAGTACATTGAGAGCAACGAATCATCGGAGACAAATTCCTTGTGTGGGTACTCATACATGGCCAATAAAGCTGATTCTGATTCTGAAAGCATACAACTCTTTGATATTTTTATAACAGTCGTAGTTAAATAATATAACCAAAAAATTATATGTTGGGGACAGTCAATAAATAAGATGAATTTGTGTTGTTCACAGACACGATATGATATAGAAAATAATAATAATAATAATAGCATTATTAAAACCTGCTGTACTTGGGAGGTAAAGCACAGTGTGTAATAATGTGCCAGCTTGTCCTTAATTAATTATAATTATTTTGTCACATCTAAACAAGTACAAATGCAAGTGCTCAAAATTGAATGTACAATGAGACAAAATGGTGAAGTGTGGGTTTCATGTTATCTGGGGAAAGGTTTTACACGGTGTACACAATTGAAAGTAAATGGTTATAATAAGAGCAGGGTATGTTCAATGTAACACAGCGACACTAGGACCCAGTTAGCATCCAAATAAAGGACACAGCCACCACATAAGAAGCTTACTGTATTTAATCTCTAGATGCAGACAAAAACTCAAACACACGCGCACACACTCACATTAACAAACTCATCAAAATAGTGAAAAACAGACCTACACAGGCAATTGTACACACACACACAGATTAACAGGCTCAAAATGTCTCATAAATGATGAAATAACTCTATTAAAATTTTGTCCTAGTCAAGCTCTAACTCAATATCACAGTCCGTAGCCATGCGCTTCATCACTCTGTCCCAATGACTCTCTGGTCTTCTTCATTCAGCCTCAACAGTCGCAGTCAGGGACCAAAACCCAACGTCCAGTTGCGATCTTGCTTGTGGCAGAAGTGCTTACGGCAACCACTGCATGAGGCAGTAACTCTGTTGGTGAGAGGACCTCAGAGATCAACAAGGGGAGAAGAAGGCCAAAGAACACTTCCAGTAGCATGATGGAGCTATTCAGTCACCCTACCAAACAAACTTAGCCAGTGCTGCATGCACCCCATTATGCAGCAATCACATATGTTAGATGCCATGCTGGCTGCCCGCACCAGCGGGGTGTTTGCGTTAAACATCCAATGAGACTGATACACTCTCACACACGCATACAGAGTTCAGCCGATTTATCATAATATGCTTTATCTGAAAAGTAAGTATCTTACCTCAGGATAAAGAGAGGAAAGGGATGTTTCCCATCAGTGTTGGAGAGGAAAGAGCATGGAGGGAACAAGTCTCCAGCCTGGAGGGAGGACAGGAGAAGTTCGAGCTGACAGACAGACAGAAACGATGCATGGATTACCACGACAAGATAGAGGAAAGGCAAGAGAAATTACACGGGGATAGCAAATGGGGAGGGTGTCATGCTGCTGGCAACAGAGGGGCTTCTTTTTTGGAATTCATTGTGATTAAAACAGGGCCTTGGATATGACAGGAGGATGGATGGACCGACAGACAAAAGTGTGGACACAGACAGAGGCAGCTGGAGGAGAAGGCATTGCTGTTTAACTCCTTCTGTCACAGACTCTGTTTTTTACAAATGGTTAAAGAACAATCTGATGTCTTAGTGATGGAATGCAGGGGCCAGTGGCTGAATGAGGAGGAGAGAGATTGTCAGGGAAGGTGTGCTGTATGTTGTTTTTTTTTAGGTTACCATTTAGTGGTCACTTCAGAATCTCTTTAATAGTCTGCTTCACCCCATGGCTCAAGTAATGGCCTTGGTGTACATTTGTGTATATATGTTTATTGTATGTGTTGTAAATGTGTGCTATCATGTGTGATTTTCTGTTGTGTCTGAGAATCTAAGCTTTTCACGGATAGCAGTTATCACCATATAGCATTGGATCACTGTCTGTTCCAATGGGTCCCTAAAAGCAAGTGCTCAGACAAGGAACGAATGGCGCTTAACAGTGATTTTATATTCACGGTGAGTACCCCCGGAAATGAGCATATTCACAGAGTGTTCCACAGAAATGGGCATTTGTTATTGAAAACTTTTGAAAATAGTTAGAAAGCTTTCAGATGTCTAAAGATGTTGAATTAAAACCTGCGCCTCTTTAAGCTGAGCCATCAAATTGACAAGAAATTATTTTTCAATACAATATGATGTTGTCCAGATTATCTAAATTCTTAGTAAGAGAATTAAAAGCAGCAGAGAAACGTTGTGATATTGGCACATTTTAGCACAGTGTGACCCTCTGTATGACTACAGTTAGACCTGCTTCAGCAGAAGGGGGGAGGCGGGTTAAGCGCTACAATCTGCGTCTCCATGTGGGTCGTCATTCTAGGTCCTGCCCTAGCCCTAAGTTCGACCCCCTGGGATGCCTCCTTGTCTGGTTATGCGACAATTCAGAAATACTGAGAGAATGTTTTGTGTCAAAAGGACTATATTATGCGGTGGATGTAAGTCGTGGAGCCCTTCACATTCACATGTCTATTCTTTATCAGAGGATCGGATGGAGGCCACCAAGCCCTCACACAGCGTTCAGCGGCCAAAGAACTGCAGCTGCCAACCCCCCCTCTCCTTCTGCCCTCAGCTTCCTGTGCTGCTGTCATACACAGGGGCTGACAGGCATTTCATACTTCGCCACAGATGGTAAACGGCCAATGGAATGCAAGGTACCATGTTCTTTCATTCTTTAGTCTACAGGACCTCCATAAAGTTGTCCCCACCTGCTGTGATCTCAGGAGACTAGACTCTTTTAGTTATATTTGTGTGACACTGCACAGGCCCACATTGGGTGGGCCTGAAATTTTTTTAACTATCCCTGAAGCCAATCATATTGGAAACCAATGACTTTAGCACTACCGAATGGTTTTGAAACCTGCCTGCGTGTGCTGTTGTTGTCTTACTGTCCATGTGCAGCGACAGAATGTGTGTGCTGGTGAGCTGCACAAAGGGTACCCCCCCTCCCTCTACCACCCGCCCATATGCCACCAGACAGCAGTGCAGGCACAAGAGTAATCAAGGAAGTAGAGCAACAGGCCTTAGCCCCACTAATCCCCAGCCACACGCTGACACGTGCCTTACGAATGCACACGCTGATGCATTTTGTCAGACAAACACACACACACATACACAGACATACGCAAAAAACACAATGTCAGATATAGATATGCTAGCACTCACACACATGCTAACACAGAAAGACAAACTATCAAAACAAACACACAGCCATGCAAACACACAGAAACATAGTCAGATATATTGTTACTGACTCAGAGAACACATACACATGGAGACATTATTTCAAAAAGACACACAGACAGACACGTTGATACAGAAGAACATACACTATACACAAACTATTGCAATCACATATTGTGAGTTAAGCTGGCACTGAAGACCTAACAATTTAGCAGAACATAGATGCTGAACATTAAATATATTTTATTGAAATTGTAACATATGTTGAATAAGACATGTTTTAGTTATCTCATTCCCTGAAAGTTTTACCCTCTGAAGAGACACATTTACATGCTATAAACCCATTTGTTAATATTCACTATAGACACATTCTTTAATACTTAGTTTAACACATACTAAAACTTAAACCCAAATGCAAGTTTTAAACTAAACAAAAATAACACATTGTTATTCATAGTCACACTCACAGACTCAAAGAAACGCACAAACAAATATACACACTCACAGACCCACAGAGATACACAGATATACACACTCACTGACCATTAGAAACAAACATATACACGCACTCACTGAAAAACAGACCAACAGAAATAGACAAAGACACACAGGCATTCACAGACCCGTTGGTACCCACACCAACACACACACATACCCCCCTCACTGTGACGCACATGCACATACACTCACAATGGCTCCTTATTAATTGGCTGTTTAATCCTAAAGAATGTCAGTAATTAGCACACACAGGCAGTTCAGGATCTTACACAATCATCAGCATTACAATGGAGGGGTTGTAACACTCACACATACTGCCAAAGAGTCTACCACTATTTCAAACAAAGCAAAACACATTATAACAAACACAGGCGCACAAATTTCCCCTGATTACCTTAGCACATACCTACAAGCTCTCACATTCTAACATCAGTGTGAGCTCACCAAAGCACAGACAAAATAAAAGTAGTGTTAGACAATATATTATGTTTAGGGGAAGAATTAACTGGGACTTAGCAGTCAGCGCCACACCCTGCCAGCCTGGAACCGACAGTTTACTTGGCCCGGGGAAAACTATGGTACAGCTCACAATATTTCAGACCAAGATTAACAGCTGAATAAATGGTTACCAGAATGTGAGAAATGTCAGTAAACCTCATGAGAAGTCATCCTCAAATTGGACACCTGCTGATCAAGTTGTTAGCGTAGCTACAACAGTAATGACAATGAAGGTACGGGGAGATGAGGACAGTCTGTACTTGTCAGGGAGACGGAGAGTGTGAGGAGTGACTGGAGAATGGAATGTGAAAGACACCGGGAGTCGGGGGTCAGCACACCTCAGCTGGTGTGAGTGAGGAGGTGCAAAGACAGCTGGACAAGGAAGAATGAGGTACAGCATGAAAGGGGAACAAGCAGTGTCAAAAAAGATGGGTGCTGGAGAGAAGCAACCTCTGGACTGAGAGAGAGAGAGAGAGAGAGAGAGAGAGAGAGAGAGAGAGAGAGAGAGAGAGAGAGAGAGACAGATGGGGCGGCAGGAGGTTTAAAGATAGAGGGAGAGATGGAGGTGACTGAGGGAGCAGGTTTGATGGGCGGATGGGCAGGGGGTCGAAGCAGGTGGGGGGTGGCTGAAGGAGGCCCAGGCAGCATCACTGCTGACACACTGCTACAGTAAATCCAGATTAGTGCGTCTAAAACGGGCCTGAGAAATCTGCTGCTGGACCCATAATACAGAGAGCGCTGTCACCCCCAATCACTCACACACGCCTAATCCCCCACGCGCTGACCTGACACACACTCCACCACTCTGGCCCCGTTACTCAGCCTACCGCCGCTGGGACACGGTGCCACGGGCTGTGGGGGTCACACTATGGCCTGCTGGGACAGGGCTCAGGACAGGGCTCAAACTGGGGGGGGGTTAGAGAAGTCTGCTTAAATACACTGCCGTGCCGATTCATCCGAAAATGTCTACATACAGTGCTGTACAGATTCATCAGACAATTATGTTTAAATACACTGCAGTGCCTATTCATGGGACAATTCTGTTTTAAATACAGTGCAATCCTGTTCATCGGCCAATTCTGTTTAAATACACTGAAATCCTATTCATCAGACAATTATGATTTAATACGCTGCAAAACCTATTCAATATACAATTCGGGTTTAAATACACTGCAATTCTTATTATTAAAAAGATATTTTGGTAAAATTCATGAGAAAAGTTTTATAATTATGACCAACTGCAATTTTGAAATTGATAGTTCTACTTTTTTATACATTTAAATCGAAAATACAGGTTTTGAAAAGGGCTTGACAACCAGAAACCAGATATAACCGAATCCCAATGCAACCGACCCACCTGAATAGGCATTTATATTATATATCTGAGCCCTGACTATACCCTCCCCTACCATCCTCCAATAACTGAATATTATAGTAAATTGCCCCAAATGATCAATTTCGAGCTCATTTAATCCATGATATTTAATCAAACTAAATATATTTTCTTCAATAATCACAAGTGTAAGAAATAAAAAACTTCAGACACTTGCACTTAATGGTTGAAGTAATTGTGTAGTCAGGTCTGTTACAGTAGTTACTGTTTTTGATTGATTGTTTTTACTGATTATACTACTGTAGTTGCTTTCGTCCCTTCTTTAGGGACTCATCACTCTTCTTTCTGGCAGCCAATGGAGAACTGATCATACACCGGATCACTCGACAGGTGAAAGTCGGTCAGGGATTGTTGTCCTGTTCCAGAAGTCTCACTGAGGTTCCAAATTTTGTTATTTTCGAAGCTAATGTATTGTCCCCGGTTCATGACGTTAAGAGGAGAAGTTCAAAAGGAAAGACCAGCTCCAAAAGTTTCTTTCCAAACCTTTTCCCCCAGCATGGATTTAGCTTACCATGCATGTACTTTATACCTTATTTTTGTTTGTCTCTCTAGCAACAACCTGCCCTTATCAACTAACATCGAAGCGGTGCAAAACTTTCAATTATGTAAAGGGAATACATTTAGTTTGCAGTATAGCCAACTTTCTGTTGTCACCTTACAGAGGTAGTTTCATTTTTGTGTGAAATTCCTCACAGTAGATTCGTCACATTAAATTTACTTTTGTACCTGGTAGTCTTTGCAGAAACTGCAAAGTAAGAGCCTAATGTGTTTTACTCTCTGCTTGTCAATTGTCATTTGCGTTGGACACTGGGAAATATACAAACTTTCAATAGCTCCAATAAACTGGTTTAAATTTGAATGTTTCTTGCTTTGGTCTCTTATTTATATCTACACTATATGGACAAAAGTATTGGGCCACACCTCTTAATCATTGAATTCAGGTGTTTCATTCAGTCCCATTGCCA
>JAOYSI010009421.1:0-10916 GCA_025775065.1 Hiodon alosoides | reverse complement strand
GTATGTGTATGCGTGTGTGAATATGTATGTGTGTGTGTGTGTATATATATATATAAAAACATTTTGTGTGTGTGTATGCGTGTGTGAATATGTATGTGTGTGTGTGTGTATATATATATATATATATATATATATAAACATTTTATGTGTGTGTGTATGCATGTGTGAATATGTATGTGTGTGTGTGTGTATATATATATATATATAAACATTTTATGTGTGTGTGTGTGTGTGTACATAGATGGGATAGAGAGAGGTGGAGGGAGGTGAGAGAGATTTCCTTGTTTTATAATGCTTATGCTTGTTTCTATAGCTTCTTGTTTCTTTTAAATGCTTTGCTTAGGGGCAATCCAGTTACATTTCAATCAAAAGATTCATTGAAAAGTCATTATCCCAAACTAGCTGCTGATAATTGCCGGTTACTTTGCATACAAACGCCGTTTGAGACTTAGGGCAGAAAAGGCTGTGTGTCTTATCTCTTGCTTTTAGGGGAAAATAATGGACAATTTATCATTAATCTTCTCTAAAAAATATTAACAAGTTGAATGTATGTTTCCGGAATCCTGTGTCCGTAATCGCTCTTTGCTGCTGTCGGATACAAGCAATCACTGTCTAACTATTTCCTCCTGGGAAAAGCGAGTATTGAATGGATAAGATAATAAAAAATGTAAAATTGTAGAGTGTAAAACGAAGTTCCAGTCTGCCTTAAATAAATAATTTGGGGTTGCTGTTTAGGTAATCAGTAATATGCCAAGGTTTTATTCGGTTCAGCAAATTACAGTCCAATTTCATTCAAGCGTTTAAGACATCTCATACGGTCTTTTAAGCATGATAAGGTGATTACGCCGAATCTTTACTCACACATATTTTGCATTTGAAGTTCAAGTCTGTGATCGACTCAAAGGGGTGTGTGCATGGATTCTTTTTTTCTAATTACACTCATCAATCTAAAACTGTTAAAAGCCGAAGTATATTATTTTGTTTGTTAACATTCTTAAATTGTGTTTGCTTCGGTTATTTGAATGGAGGGCCAGTTGGGCAAGAATGTCTCCTGAGTCATATCTGTCAGTAGACCAGCGTCACAAGTGTCTGTGCTCCATTATAATGTACATTAATGTCTGCAACAAACCATGCTTTCCTAAATCTTGACTGCCATTTAAAAAGTCATTCTAATGTCCAATCAAAGTGTAGACGACGAAGTGTGCTGTAAAGGTTTCGAGAAGCCACAGTGTGATTTTCAACACAACAAGTAAAATAATTCACTGAGGAGTCCAGGGATTTTACCAACGCAGTCCTTCGGCTTTTATTTAGAGAGAAAAAACGGCTAAACTTAATTCAGAGCATTCCGCTCCTCCTAATCTCCGAGAAACCCTGCTATTTACTCATCGATGCCTCTCTGGTAGTCAATCAATATACAATAGTTGCAAAATGAATGTGGCAAGGCGCAAGGACGTGGAGGTTCATAGGGTGCGGGGCCAAGGGAGACCACCAAAACAACGACTGCACTTTCGATCTGCTCTCCGGATTACCCCTCGCTCAGAAGGGTAGCAGAAAATGACACACTTGGCATTCAGAGGGAAGGGTGGCTGCGGCGCCCTGTTTGAACAGGAATCAATCTGACCAGAGACAGCAATCAACCGGGGAGACGGAGAGCCTGGGGAAGGCAGAGATTAACACAACAGCGGGGTCACTGTTGTTGACAAATAACATCCCAAATCCCGTGGATGAATTCAGACTGCTATCCGCCTTTGGCTTTGACACTGTCGGTTGACATTCCGTGGCTAAGATAATGTTAAAGTAAAGTATACAAAGAAGCAAATACGCACAAAAGCCCGAGCTCACGTATCGCAGAGTAATTTGAAAGTTCCAAAGGTCAACTGAATTTTTGAGGGAGGACTATTAAATTTGTCGCATTATTAAATTTGGCCATAGCATGATTTAAATCCAGACTTAGTCGGACAAGCAGTGAATGAATCTCCTAGAAGTGTTTATATCATGTTTTATAATAACACCTCACAAAGCCTCATCAGAAGATCTGCAGACTTAATTATAGGTAAATCCTCTAAATTGCAAATTACGTTTCTGTACCTTCAAATCTGGAAACATTATTTAATAAAAGAAAGGGAAAACTGTAAGACAAACTGCCCCAAGACTAAACTTAATTCATTTAAAGACATCACTGACAAAGGAGCCCTGTAGACAGAAAGGAAAGAACGGAGGGAAGGAGATAATTGCTATGCAGAGAGCAAATGAACCACTTAACTTCAGTTCATTGAATGATTTATATATTTATTTATTTTGTTTCTAATCTAATTAAATATGCCCTTGGGGTCCACGCTAAGTGAATGTGGCAAAAATTCAATCACTCTTTTTATGTTTTAACCTTCTACGCTTGTACAGAAAAAATGATGGGTGAATGTGCTAGTTATTATTGTTATCATTATGAATACCCAAACAATGTGAATGTCAATCTTCTAATAAAAATGACAATCATCAGATTGCTGTCCAAGGAGAAAATGGCTTTTTATTCAGATAATTATTTTAGTGTGGGATGGTTTTTGTGTTGACCAGAAAGTACATTTCTGTCTGCTCTAATGAATCCATTTGAAGTTTGGCTTTGCCAATTAATAACAATAATATCCAACTCTAGATAACACTACAGAGTTACATATTGCTTAAAAATGCGGAAATAAAAGTAAAAATAAATAACAATAACAATAACAATAATGATAACAGTAATAAAAACCAGTGATCAATGTTTGAATTATCATTTTGTTCTAGTTCTTACTAGAGTTACATTTTATATAATAAAAAAAAAATTCCAACCATTCCCAAATTTCATCTGGCAACCCCAGAAATGTTTAAAATGCAAGAAGGGCGCCCTTTTGTCCCCATTTGCCTGGCAATGTAAATAATCACCATTTCATGTTTCTCAATGCTTTTAGAGATTAGCAGGGCGAGAGGCGACCATCTGCATTCCTATTATTAAAATGTCATCTGATTAGATCACACAAGCCCCAGAGCCTGAATCACATTAAACAGAGCCTAACACAAAAGTACCGGAATGAACAATCTAAAAGTTTGGCAGAGAGGTCGTTTGAAACCATTTCTTGGTTTCCTGTTTTGACACCATTGTGTGTATTCAATTATTTTGAAAGGCGGCCTTGTTAATAAAGCTGATAAGTCCCCGACATGACTTTGAACGATTTTTCCACACTGGTTTATGCTAACGTTGATGGAACACCAAATAAATCTAAAGAGAAAAACTAGGCCTTAAAGAAACGTTTGAGGGGAGTGCGTATTAATGAGGCAGGCAGTTCTGATTTATCACTCAGGGCAGGCTGGATGAACGACAAGATCTGCCATAGACGTCCTACACATAGGCAAGGGCCCAAGAGGGACACCGCAGACCCCAAGCCAACAACCGCGGGAGCCGCGCATTCGGGGAAGTGAGACTCTCTCTCCAGCAGTGAGAGAGCCTAGTGCTCAGTCATCCTAACGTGACCATGTCACATCCCATGGCCCAGCTGACCAACAGCACACAGTAGCCTTGAGCTTCACGTACAACCGATGACGTTACAGAAATAGATGGTGATGGTTATTACAATATTTTGTCCATTAAAGAATGACACTTACTCACCTTCTGAGCCTACTTAACTGCCTGATAAATGTAATGAATGGCTGGTTCTGTAAACATTTTTTTTAAATCCTTGAAGTTGTGTCGTTAAAAAAAATATGAGTTATTGTTTTAAAATATGAGTAACTGTTATTGGTTTATTTAGGTCCAAATCATATTTTAAGTCCTAGATATACCACGAATGTATAACTCGTTAATATGGGCTGAGACGAATTTACAATTAGAGATAATGCTTCCACCATTTTTCCTAATCTTTTTTTCTCCCATTGTGACGGAAAGGACATTACCCCGCGTGCCGCTTCGGGGAAAAGTCCGTACAGGGAGTGCACAGCAACCCACTTTATTGAATGTGACACTGAATATTCGCATCTTGCTCGCTAGACGCATGTGGAGAAACAATTTCTCAGGCTCGCACCACCTCGGCGGGAGATGATCCGGTGCTCGCAAGCGAAACAAGCTAATGGTAAACACCGCAATTCTTCTGTTCGTGAGGCGGGGTCGGTGCCGGTAGTCCAGCTGAGGCGTACTCGTCATGTTCGGCGGGTGACTTAGAGAAAGGTGGAGAATGCTGAACGCATGCCACTAATTACCCGGTATGTGCAGCTGTACTGTTACAAGTCGACGTTGTGTTGAGACGGAGAATGACAACACGCCTGGTTTTCTCACGGCGCACAGGTGTCCTGGTAAATGAATAAACGCAACTGCACGTCTGCAGGGGACTTTTTCGGGTTACTCATTACAGCAGGCTTTACTCGTAGGGTAAATAGGGGGGTTGTACATCTGTGAGCTAATTATATAGCTGCCAAGGTGTCAAAAGTTTAAAGTTATGTACAAATAGGTGCCCGGCATGATTACTCGACAACCACAGAAATGTCTAGATTTAGACGCTATCTAATTATTTCTGTATTTATCGCTTGCCAAGGGTAAATGTGAATAATGAAAAGAATCCAATAATAAATAGAATCCAAGAATATTAAGACGATTTCAAATATCACTGTACACAGTATCTTAGATATAGCTATACCAAACCATGCTGTTTAACTTGGATTTCAGATAAAACAAGGTATGAGAACTTCTGAGAATTCTACACTCAGTGTATGACTATTGGTTTTCTTAAGCCTATGCTAACATTTGTTGACCTTTGTCACAAGGGATGAACCGATGCAGATTTAAAAACATATATATTTTTTCAAGTTACCTTAAAAAAGAACTTCAAGCTAAAATGTAATACTCCTTTGAAAGAGTGTGTTTATATTGTGGGTAATTTTAATAGATTTGCACAATTAATTTACAACATTAAAGGCACAGAGCTGAACTTATCGTCCAGACCTTAGATTGGAAATTTTTCTCTACCTGCAAAATTGTTTAAAGGGAGCAACTCCCCACAGAGAAAACAAAGGGCCAGTGTTAGGATAAAGAGTAATAAAGAAATTAGAAACAAAAGCATTACAACTAAGCCTAAGGATGAGCAGGAACACACGGTAGGCGGATGGTGATGACGTCACCTCTCGTGAAATTGTGATGCAACAATCATTGCCATTCTTCCCAACACTGCTAACATGGTCAGTTAAACATAGTCACTGTGTCCATATTGAGGTTGATCGCCATGGACACAGCAAGGTGCCCCCCCCCCCCCCCTTCCCCCCTTCTCTCCTTCTCTCCCTGCCCCAGAGCTTGACCCTGGTCAGGCTTCGTTAGTAACGTGCAGGGGTCATTGCCCCTGATGTGCTGGGGATGGCTGGGACAGACTTTCCCTGGGGACGGGGTCAGGCAGTGCAGAGGACACAGAAAGGCAGTCGGATCTGGAACTCTGCCTGGATGTGGACCGCGGTATGGGAGACCCCAAAGTGGCAGGTAAAATTTCCATCTCTGTCTCTTGGTGGGCCTTCAAACTAGCTCACCTGCTGGGAGGGCCGGGAGGCACTCTCATGTCTGTGTGTCTGAGCAGAGCCATTGCCCTAGTGTTGGTTAGATTTGTACTCAGTCCCCAAATCAATACTTGGTGGTACCAGGTTTGCACGCCTGGATCATGAAATAGTCTTCTGTTCTTCTTGGCAAAAAGGTTCAAGCTCTGTCAAAGCGGATGGGATCGTTGCAATCAATCAATTGATCAAATTTATTTTTATACAGCACGTTTCCATATCACAAAGACGCTTTACATACAGAAAAATGCAATATGTTCCAGGCCTGACCCCCGAAAAGCATGCCAGTGGCAACAGTAGCAAGGGAAAACTCCCTAGGCTAGCAGGAAGAAACCTTGAGAGGAACCTGGCTTAAAGGGTCCTCCGCTGGCCCTGGCACTAGGAACTGAATTAAAGAATTTAATGTCCATAACGTGTGATGCCCTCCAGTAGAGGAGTTCCAAAACATCGTAATATTCGGAGGAGAGGGGCAGGGGCCAAGATGGCTGGAGTCCAGTCTAATGGTCCACTGGTTGCTGTGATGAAAGTGATGCAGTCCTGCAGGATGCCTCACGTGATTGCTCGTAAGAGAGAGATAGCGCATTGTTAATGCTTACCTATGGAAGCAGGATGATTTCAAGTTAAGTAATTTTAAAATTTTAAAAGTGAAACTTTGTGAGTGGTCACAGCTACATATATCTAATGCAGCATACAAAGAGGGTGAGTGCCGGAAACAACACATGGCCATGAAGGTGGACCGAACCCATCCCGCCCCACCAAAGCCAGAACCCAGCCAACTAGGGGGGAACCACCAATGATGGTGCGACAACAGGAATGGTTCTTATCACCAAAACATTTCTAATAGCCACTGTCCCTTCACTGTCACAGTCCCCCTATTGACTATATGCAAGTTTAAATAGATACGTCTTTAATCTCGCTTTAAATATAGAGACTGTGTCCGATTCCCGCACAAATTTTGGGAGGCTATTCCATAGTTTTGGAGCTCTATATGCAAAAGCTCTTCCTCCAGATTTTGATTTGGTTATGCTAGACAGGAAATGGCAAGTAAAATCTTCTGGATCAGACTCACCTTTACTGGGCCACTCTGGGACATTCACATTCTTGCTTTTAAACCACTCCAGTGTCGCTTGGGATCATTGTCCTCCTGCAAGGTGAATCTCCATCCCAGCCTTTTGCAGACTAAAGCAGATTTTCCTCAAGGATTCGCTTGTAATTAGCTCCATCAATTTTGCCCAGTAACCCTGATATCCTTCCCAGTCCCAGTCGATGAAAAAGCATTTCCCAGTGTCTCTCATGTCTTTTTGCTAAGCGGGATTTTACCATGCCTTCCTTGCCCGGTTGCTCAGTTTGGGAGGACGACCTGCTCTAAGCAGATTTCTGGATGGTGCAGTATACTTTCCAAATCCAAATATTTATGGATTATGTGTTCCGAAGGACATTCAGTCGCTTTGAATTTTTTTTATAGCCTTTCCCTTCCCTTTTATTGCCTTTCCATAACTTTATCTCTGTGTTAACGTCTTCACCGTGGTATCATTGCTTTTAACACATCTCTGTCAGAGACAGATGTAAATCATTTGTAAACACATATATTGGCAGCAATCTCCTCCGGCCTCTGTTCAAAGTGAGAAATTTCCTGAAGGAGGCTTCATTGAATTCATTAAGTCCTTGGTACTAACTGGTGCCTCTAATTACAATCATACATCTTTTAGCTGACCCAGCTGTAGAGGGTCAATCAAACTGGCCTCATATTTTTGAGTTTTTGTGTACCCTGCCCAGTCAAACTAACCCCCACCACTCTTTCAGAGGAATTAAATCCCACCCGATCCTGGCAACCCACAACAACACAGAGTGCGATATGGGACAGCTCACATGATCCCCCAGAAAGATCAAAGGCTAGACCCCCGACATCAGGCCTGTTATTGGTAGGCCCTCAATGAGAAGACTCGTTCCTAGCTCCCATCTCCCCCTTCAACTCAACCCGTCCCACTTCTCCCTCAGCTCCATAATGACAGCACAGCCTTACTAAGTGAACCTGGATTAGTGAACCCCCCCCCTCCCGTATTCTTCCCTGGTGTCAAAACAAAACACTTGTGTCACTGCCCCACCGTGAGGGCACGCGGGTCAGCACCGGGCAGGCTCTGGGTTCGCCTCTGTTGACACAACAGACTGAACGTGACAATACTGCCTAAGCCAGCAGCAGCACCGCTTGCCCTGACCTTGGTGGACAGACGGCGGTGACTGGAAGGCTTTCGATGCGGGGGCCATGACCCTCCCCCGCTGGTCGCTATGACGACACAGGACAAGCGTGTGGACTTGTGTTACCAACAGACCTAAGTCAGTCAACTTAGTCCTTTCCACTGTACCTATGATACGGCAGCCCTGGAAGAGGAGAATTTTACTGTCAAAAACCAAAATGATCTAGATCTAGCGTGTTAGCTTTCTTCCAAGCATTCTCTCCCAATCGATCAGAAGATCCTAAGTTGTAGCGTTGGACAAATGTTGCATGCTATAATAAGAAGATATAATAAGATATAAAGAAGATATAATAAGAAGAAGTATCAACTCAGATGCAGTTTCTAGATTCAAAATGAATTTCCCTTAGTAGGCAGCAGGTGGCGACAAACACTAGATGTTGATAATATTTCGGCCACTGGCAACAGGTGTGAAGACAGCCGTGAAATTGGTCACCCGGCCGCCAACAATTTCCAGTCTTTGTTCAACACACCATCGTTTGTTTTTGAAAATAGTTTGTTCGCTTATGAAATTGAAACATAGAATACATTAATCATTGATTATTGCGTTTGTACGAATTACATTTTTCTTTTAAAAAAACGTTTCCTACTTTGCTCTTTTCTCCAAGAAAAAGCGTTGATCTACAAAATGGAAACACATTATTGATAACGCTTTTTACATATCTAAAGAAATAATCTCTTCTTTTTGCCCCTTTTCCGAGTGATTGACACCGCTTTAAAAAGAGATCGGATCATTCCCAAAAATAGGTTCCGACCATAGTTTAGCGGATAATTAAAATATAAATCGAGTTAAACCGCACAAAGTAGGTGAGTTTCCCCAAGCTCGTAAACCAACACCGAAGTAAGCCTAGAAAGAAAATAAAACACGCTCAGTTCCACCAGCTGTTCAGGACAAGAGGTCGCCAAGGAGACTGGTCCTGGCCCGAGAGACAACGAGTAGAGAGGGTTGCCTGTGGGCATCGGAGCTGCGGTGCTCGGCGCTGAATTAATCTACTGCGCTGTTTAGATAGGATAACAGCCGTCAACTGGCAGACAATGGGACAAGCGCTTTCTCAATTAAACCGAGTTTGAGCTGGAATTTTTATATTTGCAAAAGCCTTCCCAGCGGGCTGGTATGCCACAGCACAGAGCTCCTGAGAGAATAAGGGGGACACACACACACACACACACACACACATTATTCCTCTATAAGTGTAACAATGCTTTTTAAATTGAATTCATGAAGTATGATACAACACTGATCACTGCATTTTTTGGAAAAAAGCTCTTCAGGTTACTGAGAAATGTGATGCAATGCAAAACAATATCAGAAAATTTTTAGGAAATATAATTGTTCCTGGCCTACTATAGGTTTTCTAAGTTGAGCTTGACCATGCTGTATGAAACCTAAAATAGGTCTCATTGCCCAAAATGACTTGGTCAAAAAATGTCTGATAAAATGCTGACAGTGAAATGGCAGACTCCGTAGCCTTATAATCACTTCCCTGACCATGCCGGTCCGACCTGACCTTTATCGGACTTTTGTGACCTCTCAAGATAAAAACTCATTACAAGATTCTCACTCAAGAGACCCCAACTGACACTCAATCTCACACCAGCTTCCAAAATATTTGGGTTTGAGAAAAAAACCCTACTAATGAGAGTGACCTCACCTCCGAAAGAAAAAATATGTAAGGTCTCAGATCATTTTTCTATTCTGTTTCTGGAGGATTTCAGACTCTTGCCACCTGACTATACAGGGTTCAGAGTAGTTGGCTTCTTGGACAATGAAATTAGATTTATCACTCACAGATTCTTTCACAGATTCTGTGAAAGAATATCGGCTTAGTTATATTCACTGTGAGGGTTTAAAAATTATCTATAAAAAACCTGTATTAAAATCTTGCATTGCTCTTTGCCAGGGTCCAGCCCATCCTCAACTGTATCAGTGAGAGTCTTCACATACCTGTGGAAGACACCTATCTTTGTAAGCCATGGATTGCTATAAGTGAAAATGCAAATAGAGTGGCCTCAGTAACAGGTCAGCGCAATGGAGCTGCCTCAGTAACAGAACAGCACAATGAAGCTGCCTCGGTAATAGAACGGGACAATGGAGCGACCTCGGTAATAGAACAGGACAATTGAGCAGCCTCAGTAACAGAACAAGACAATGGAGCGGCCTCGGTAATAGAACAGGACAATGGAGCGGCCTCAGTAACAGAACAGGACAATGGAGCGGGCTCTGTAATAGAACAGGACAATGGAGCAGCTTCGGTAATACAACAGGACAATGGAGTTGCCTCAGTAACAGAACAGGACAATGGAGTTGCCTCAGTAACAGGACAGGACAGTTGAGCCACTTCAGTCCCAGAACGGTGAAATGAAGCAGGCTCAATATATATATATACATACATATATTATTGCTGTAAACACGTAAGCTTTCTTGAACAAAGCCCAAAGCCCATGGTGATAAATTGTCAAACAAACATGCATGGCCTTTGCAATTTGAGTGGCGTGGACAGCCCTCTCCCACAGCTGAAACCACACTGGCTACGTAAATAAATCCTGAGGGGAGAATTGAGGGACAGGAACGGGAGCCAGGAATTTCATTACTGGTTTGTAGATGTAAACTTCGATTAGATATCTAATTACTCAGTTTAGATCCTAAGTAGGCCATTTGCACTTTGCATTCAAAATGGTCCAGTCTTACCCAGGACTCTGTGTTGCTCTTGTCTGGCCAGCTGTCAACCACCCCCCCCCCCCCCATTCTGCTTCTCCAACCGCAGTCACGTCGCCCTCTCACATGCTCAAAGGTGGTTGTGTAGCAGCTAATGCCGCTGACTGTACCCCTTGATATATAAGTAAAATAATAAATTTACTCAGAGTGACATCTCTAAAAATAGCCTAAGCAACCTCTGTTAATTGTGTTTTAATGAGGGGTAGCCTAAGGAGACAGACTGTCCAGTGGTTTCTTCTTGCAACTTCACCAACTAGGTGGGTGAATAAATTAACTTAGCTAGTCAAAAGGGCTTTGCAGTGAATATATAACTCCGTGGCTAAGCAACTATTTATTTAATATCATGCCTGAATACAGAATTAATATAACAAATTAATATAACATAATCA
>JAOYSI010009420.1:0-41976 GCA_025775065.1 Hiodon alosoides | reverse complement strand
CCCCCCCCCCCCCCCCCACCCCCCCCCCCCCCCCCCCCCCCCCCCCCCCCCCCCCCCCCCCCCCCCCCCCCCCCCGCACCAGAGTAGCTACAGAGAACCTCCCTGTGGGCAGACACCATTCCCAGGCTCCGGATTTGGTTTTTCCGAGATAAGTTAGTAAAGTCGCCCAAGAAGCAAGAGCTGTCCACACAGTGAAGCGCTCAGCTTCTTATGTGAGCGTTACATAACCATAGTTTACATTATAAACGACATAAACGACAACGGGCTAACGTAGCCTTCGGATGAACTTCCATTTCTTTACTGGCGTTTCGACTGCTACTGCTCTGTTTAAAATCAACCAATAAAAGGATATTTGAGGCACAGAACTTGTCTATTCTTCCAATAAAAAAAAAAAGTCTTTTTAAATCTATTTTACGCCTCATTTAACTGCCCATACGAAAACATTTACATTTACATTTACACCGGTATCCTCGAAACAGTTACTAGGGTACCACACAGGGCCGACAAAGAGCGCCACCTCCAGTCGGTACACACATTTCAGCAGCGCCGCTAAGCTAGCCACACACAGACTCTGGGCTCACCTCTTCTTGACTGGACCCTCCTCTGAGTAGTCACTGCTCCCGTCCACACTGTGGGTCGAGCCCTGCGACCCGTCTTCCTTGTCCACCCCTTTGGGTCCCGACCCGTTCAGCAAACCTACAGGTCAAGAAAGAGAAGCAGCCCCCCCCACCACACACACAGGGTTAAAAAAAAAAAAACATTGGCAGGAAAGTAAAACATCAGCCGACGCGTCTTAACGTCACAGGACAGAGTGAGAAACCAAGAGTGAGGACAAACTGTAAAAAAACAAAAAAAAAAAACCAAGGGGAGAAACTCCGTCCCCATCGATTTCTCCTTCACGCCCAGTCGAACCCGGAGACACAGACCTACGGGGCTGAGTAACGCCTCGTTCTCACAACGGACGGGGGTGAGCACTTACACGCCAATGACACGTTTCTTCGAACCTTGCACCCCGTGTCTTTTTGAGAGCAGCGTTCTACCGCCGCGAGTCTCAAACCACAAGTGACACAAAAAAAAATGTTATTCAAAAGACAAAACAAAAACAAAAACACTCCTACGTTCAATGCAAGAGGCTGCAGATTATTAAATTAGCAAGACCCAAGTGGGTACACTTTAAACAAGACTGTCAGAAAAGTAGAGCCTCTATTTGAAAAATAGCATAAGAAAATTTTAAATAAGCACGCCACTGAGAATTTTGCCGCTCTGGAAAGCACACAGGACAGGCCCAAGATCTTACTGAGCAGGCCCTTTACCGAAGTAGGTCACTGCGGTTCCCTGCCCCCTTAAAGTGTATTAAGTTTTACCTCTGTGGTGTAAGACCCATCAGAACAGAGAGTATGCACAACCTTGTCGAAGAGTGCTATACTTTAGCATTTTGCTAAAGCCAGGCTCGCACGATCAGCCTGTCCACTAGTCACAAAGTTAGCCCATAATGCACTAGGTTAGTGGATTCCCTCACTGGATCTGCAATACATTCCCAGGGAGTCGAGATGCGTGGTCAAATAATCAATACATAAACGTAATCGACAAATTAGAGATTGGTTTGATATAAAAAGCACTGCGTTTCATGGTTGTGGTAGAAATGTGGCAGGATTACTGTCCCGAGCCTCTCGGCACCCACAGGGGTAAAGAAGTGACCAGAATAATCAGCGCAGAACCGCGGCATTGCTAACGTAAAGCATCCTGCCTCCCGTGTGTATTCATTATTTTTGCGAGTTGTTAAAAGACACGGCGGAAGCCTACTGAAGGAGTCTGAGTCGTCAGAGGGGAGAAAAGCAAAATGGGAAAAGGCTCAGCTCGTTTTCTTCAGCCTGATTTAACAACATCGAACGCGGGAAAAGTGTCCAAGTCTGGAGAGAAGCCTGACACTGCTGAGTAATACCGTCCTTAGCAGCCAAAGGCAGCGACAGAGACAGAGATAGCGTCGCACGACAGACAGAGAAAGAGAGCGAGACAGCAGAGAGAGAGAGAGAGAGAGAGAGAGAGAGAGAGAGACAGAACCACGCGAGAGAGAACCGTGAGAGAGAGAGAGAGATCGTGCAGGAAGAGAGCACTTCCTGAGTGCCGCGGTAACCATTGAGGTGAAACGAAGCATTCCATCTGGGTATATGAGCTGCTCCAGTCCAAGAAGGGGAGGGTCTTGGGAGGAGAGGAAGGGTCTTGGGAGGAGGGGGCAGGCTTGATGTTGTTCAGTTAATAAAGCATAGGGCGACTGGTGTACGTTTATGAAGACAGTGTGCAGTGCTGGTGGGAGGATGTGACTGGTTGCATCCACAGAGATTTGAGATGGGAGTAGAGGAGGCGAATGAAGACGTCTGGCCGCCTTCTCTCCTCAACCTCTTCTGCTTCACATGACCGCAGCCCTGGCAGTCTGAAACAGCGCCCTTTAAAAGAGGCAAACGCCTGCCACAGGTGGCGAGGACCCGGGACTGCTCTTGGGGCAAAAAAACGGCACGCCGGGTTATTTTTAGATTTCTCTTCCGATCCTCTGGTAAGAAAACCGTGCAGCTGAAGTTCAAACAGAGACAGAGGAAACGCGACGAGGCGCCCAATGACACGGGCTGTGAATGAATAATCAAAACACACCAGCCAATCATACACAGCCCATCCGACTGAATGAACGGTTTCAGAGTAGGAAAGATTGGTTGGTGCACAGCTAACGCTAACCGCTAACACTCATAATATTTCCATTTAGTTTTTACTCTTTACGTGAACCAACACACTTTCCTCGTGCGTTAGAAGGCCCTGTAAACAATTAGTCGCGCACGTGACCCGTTCACTTTTTTCAAGTGACTCAATTTTCCCTAAAAAGTTTAAATCAAATGGCCCCCACAAATTTACTTCACTGTTAATATTACAAAGCCGTTGATTTTGATTTTTGAAATACCCATTTTAAGAGCGGCAATCATTTCTTTGAAGGCTTTACTTGCTCTCTGTTAACATGGAGATTGTGGGCTTTGAATCTTTGTGACACAGCTTGAATCTGTGTGGCAGTTGATCGAGGCGTTTTCTCCACCACTCAAACAATCCTTTCACCAGTTTCTCCTTTGGCCACGTCCAGGGAGGTTGGTTACCGACCGCGGCATGGGCCTTAAACTTCTTGATTTTTTATATTGCAGACACCTGCAACTCAATTTTATTGCTCTTCTAACTACTTCTAGAAATAATATTGTCTGGGCTATTGTAGGATTTCTTTGAGGAATAAGCAAAAATTTTGTAAATGATTCATATTTGTGTTCAACTGCAAACCAAACGCATACATATGTGGGTACAAAAAGATTTTTGAATCCGAACAGTTTTCTGGAAGAAATGGTGCCTTATTTTCAGTGCCAATAATTTTGTCCACGACTATTTCCAATTGGTCGAAGAAGCAGAGGGTGTCTAACTCCAGTTTGCGAATGATCGCCGTGTTTTGCGACCATTTTTCCTTCCACTTTGCCTGCTAAATGTCTAATTGGAGTCATTATTTGGAGCAGAAATGATCTCATCTCACCAGGGGTTTTCAAGTTTCCACTGCTTCTTGAGTGGGCATTGAGCTGTACTGACAGACAAGGCCATGTTCATTCAACACCACCTTCTCACCTCAGGCAAAACGCGTTCGACCCTCCCGACAAGTCGTCCCGCACAGGACGAAGGAAAAAAACAACAAAATAAGGCCCCCACCTGGTGGGGCGGGACACCCGCGCCCCTTTCCCGTCGCCTGGAGGTCGGGCGGGACACCCGCGCCCCTTTCCCGTCGCCTGGTGGGGCGGGACACCCGCGCCCCTTTCCCGTCGCCTGGTGGGGCGGGACACTCACCGTTGGTAGTCTTGGTTTCCTCGCTGAGACCATGGAGGAGCTGCCGTTTCTGAGCACTCTTGAACTCCTTCAGGGAGAGGTACAGCACCTTCCGCACCACCCGCTCCTCCGACCACGGGATCCCGTCACTGTCATCCTGTGGGGGGGGGGACAGGACCACACGCGGTCAGCACAGAGAACAGCAACCGGACCGCACAAAGCCATTACTATTGGTTCTCTGTCTCTTAGTTAAAAAAAAACCAGACACTATAAAAGTAGCACTCCTGAAAGGGCAACAAAACTGGTACCTCAGTAAAGAAGAAACGCATTGTGATTAGGTCCTCAGACAGAGAATAAAAAACAGAAGCCCATTCAGAGCACACAACCCGTTAGCTCAAAAGCGCTCCACGGGGAAATCTTCTGCAGTTCGTCATGGATGACGTACATTTTCAAAAGGACAGCCAGGCAGGCCAGGGAAATGCTTACACCATGAAGCAAAGCCCCCCTGCACAGAGAAAAGGTTCAGGCCTCCAAACGGGGGGAGGGCTTCCTCCAAACAGGCCGGAGGTTCAGACCGGGGGACCCAAGCTGTATGAAACGAGGCTTAGAGCTGCTCCACACCAGATCACGAGCCGACCACCCGAGGCCCCAAAAGCTGAGGGTACAACAGAACGGGTCTGTGCAAACAGCCAATCAAAATGCACTGCACGGGCTAAGGCCCGCGTACAATGGGGATTGGGCCCAATCAAAGCCAACTTCTGTGCCCACAACGGGACCCTAGAGATATAAACTACCTATTCCAGAATCTCAAACAGGTGTATTTATCAACTCTTTCAGAAAAGGATGCGTTAAGGTTCAGTGTTTATGCAGAGTGCCTTGGAGTGATACGGTGTGAAGTGGCCGTCAGTTTCGAGAAACTTTTACACATTTTTTTTTCCCCTCTTCAAGCTGCCTGAGAAGCTGGCAAAAACATCAGGGTTTTTTTTCTTCTTTGTGTCGCGTCTGTGTGTGTGCGCACGCACGCACGCACGCACAGCCACACAGCCACACACACACAGTCCTCCTCGGACCTGAGAGTGAGTCTTTCCTGGGCGCGGGGTGCGAAACCGCCAGAGTTCCTCATTAGACCCGGCGAGAAACGTTTCAGTATCTCTAATTTTAACGAGGTGTGTGACAACAGCAGCAGGGGATTACTTCATAAACCGCAAAGTAACCGAAGGGTTGAAAATACAGAAACCATATAAAAGGAGAGCGTTTTGTGTAAAAAAAAAAACATAATGAGGGAAAAGACTTCACAAAGGAAGTGTGTGAAAGTTGACGGGGAAGAACACCGCACACACATACTGACTGAAAGGTTAGTCAGGGGAACGACCTGGGTGAAGCAGCCATGCTCCTTATTTACCAGGACACAGGCCCAGTGGAATCAACCAGACCGCTTAGCCATTTCAATAAACACCCTTTATGGGACTTTATTCTCGGATTGTGACTATGGTAGCTAGGTCATTTTAGGACTACTCGATTTGAATAATAATACAATTAAAATAAAATAAAATAACCACGAACACGCGTTAAAGATTTTAACTACCGAACTGAACGAGCGACGAGCAACAGACCCAAAGTTAGAACAGAGTGTTCGGACCTCAGGTTAATTCGCCAACTGACCAAAAGCTGTAACTTTCACTTCTCATAGTGTTATAAAGGTATGGACTGATCTGGGAAATGGTGAAAATAATGTTTGAGATTCTCGCATAGATGGACAATTAGACCAATACATAATATTTGTATTTACATAAACGTGTATAAACTGAACTACTACAGTCACATCACCCACACTCCATCCCTCACTAACACAGGAAGCGATTGTGATTTTTATTTATTTATCACACCCTTCCGACACTGCAAGCTGACTGGTCAGGAGTGTAAGGAGGAAGAGGAGGAAAGTGCCCCTCGCTGATGAAGATCCCGGTTGATTGGTAAGGCGAAGATCCCCTTTAAAAACAAAACTAGTGCGCGTTCACATGGTGGGCTATTTCTAGCACTGCCGGGGCTGTGGGTGTCCTCTGGGTTTCATCAGCAGAGAATGTGGGCGCTGCGCCAGAAACGATTCCCCTTTACATGCTAAAGTTCTGTTATTATAACACACATTCCCAGAATAAGCAGTGTTTGCACAGCGCGCATTCTGCCCCCGGTAGCCGCGCTGGGACGGCCCAGGTGTTCCACATGTGTCCGTTCCCCCGGTCCGCTGAGAACTCCCTTTAAAAAGACACAGACAGCTGGAAAGGCGTGTCTGTGGCACTTTCCATAGCGGGGGCCCTGCGGCGATTGCCAGGAACATTCCGGTACGCGGACAGACGGACACCGTCGCGCTCCCTTAACCCGGCAGCTTTGATTGACACACATTTCCACCTCGGACCACGACTCAATGGATCCCTTTCTGATAAACTTGGTACCGCGGTGCGAGCAGCACCAATAAAGGGCGAGATGAAGTGGGTCGGCGTTTTTCTACACACCAAATCACAGTCACGACCGGACGAGCCGCTGGAACGGTGGCCCAGAAAACGTCGGTCCGTTTTCCCAGCAGCCGCCCAACGGCTACGCACGCACGGGCAGATGAGCGGTTCCCGAGTCCAACAGCACCAGTAACGCAGGACCACTTAGCGTGATCAACATGATGATTGGGTTCAGGAAACTGGGCGGTGGCCAGGGGACGTACAAACGCAGTGTGACAGGGCCGTGTTCAGTCATCAACAAAGGCTCCTTATACCAACGCTTTCCAAACCCGATGACAAGTGAAATGCAAACCTGTCGGCTGTAAAATGATAGCGCCCCTCTCCGTCATAGCGCCCAGTTTGGAAGGGAACACATGAAAACTCGTACTTGGCCGGTCGAGTTCCTCTAAGCCAATCACATGTGTCCACAAGTCTGCACACCGTGCAGAGGTCACCTACACTTAAGCCAAGCCCCTCCCACCGCTTTTCAGATCCTCCTCTCCAGTTTCCCCATATTAACAAATTACTTTTTTTTTTTTTTTTAAAGGGTACAATCACAGCTAACAATCTATATAAATTACATTTTCCAGAGGGAAATGAAGCAGAAACTTAAATCTCACCGAAGGAAATGGCAATGGGGACATCATAGGCCTGCGAATTAAGGCATTAACAAATTAAAAGTCCCCTCTTAAAAAAACAGCAGCCACCACTGGGCCCCCGCGACCGCACTCTAAAAGGAGGATTAAGAGAGGAAAACGAGACACGTTAAATTTCACGAGCGGATTTGGTGAACAGCAACAGGACGTGAGTCCGAGGATGGCGTCTTGTATACCAGGCCCCCTGCGGGCTGACTGTGCTGAATGGGGAGAGAAAATCCACCTGGCAACCACATCAGAAAAACCAGGGGGGGAACAGTGGCACAAGGTCTCACTGAGGGACGAGGGAGAAGCAGAATCGCGGGGGGGGGGGGCACAAGGTCTCGCTGAGGGACGAGGGAGAAGCAGAATCACCAGGGAGGGGGGGGGGACAGTGGCACAAGGTCTCGCTGAGGGACAAGGGAGAAGCCACACAATCCCCTCATTCCTGACAGATCCGTGCGTGTGTTTGGCTAAATACCCTACATATCCTTTCCCAGCCGTTTTAACAGCCCACCAATAAGAGCCGATTTCAAAAGTTTCTATTAAAAGAAAATGGGAAAAAATAAACCATAATAAACCAATTACAAATTGAAACCGTTCCTGCCTCACCTCCTGCCGGCACTAATGAAATACGCAGACTCCGGCTCAACTAACAAAAAAAAAAACTAAGCCCTTTAAACAACCGGACCCGTTCCCGATGGATCCTGTCTGTCCGGGATGTCAGGGGCCCGGGGGCCCGGGGGCGCACCACCAGCGGACCTGGCCCCTGATTTCGTCTTCCTTAATGAAACTGGATAGCTCCAGTCCCGCAGTGTGGGGCCGGCACGCAGCTTGATACAAAAACAAAAAGTTTAGAAAAAGAGTGAAAACGGCAGTGGTTGAGACGGAACAGATGGTGCGACCTTCCCTCTCGCTTTAATGGATCCGGCATTTTCCGAGCGCCGCTCGCGCTAGTCTTTAACCGATAAACCGGCGGCTTCAGCTGAACGGGAGAACAAAGCAGAGACGCGCGATCAAGACCGGGGAGGTCTGAAAGGAATCACAACATTTTAATTTGCCTCTAGGGTGGCGTTCCAAAAACGACGCAGACAACGGAGAGTGCAGAAATCCATCACATACACGTTATGCACACTTCAGAGAGACCACTACACCAGGCCTGTTCCCTCTGTAGTCAGGACAAGAGACAACCACAGGTATTGGCCAAAATGGCTTCTCTCCATTCAAATGAATGGGATATGGGAGAAGCTTAGTTCCCAAGTAACGCAGAGTGTATTAAAATGAACAAGCAAGTCAAAGCAGAACGCTTTTTTCCTCTCTAATAAGCCATGGTTAAATCAGTGCATATTAACGATCCCACAAGACAATTTTAATGCAGACCAACATAAGTGTATCAAGGTTTACGGCAAATTGTCAAATTCAAACAACACGATTTATCAAAAGATGGTCTTAGTTTTCACCTTAAAATCTTCTTGCAACAGAATAACGCACCGTCATTTTCTATCAGACCAGCTGACGGTCGGCATGGACAACCTACAGGTTGACTCACAGGCCGATAAAAAAAGGACGGGTCCACTGTATCACCGTGTGAAACTGGCATGACGTTTACAAGCTGTGTGGCAGTAAACGCAGATAAACCAGTACCGTACAAGAAGAGTCCAATTCGAGGAGAAACGCTTGAATACAATTCAGAGTTTTTTTTAAAGCGTGTAACTCAACCTCTCCTACAGTATCGCGTACACATTTCACACTTTCGCACGTTCCAAAACGTGATACGGGGGGCCCGCATAGCCCTGTCCACAATCACAGCGGCACCCGTCCCCAGCCTAATCACTCGGGGGCAACTGACAGGGGCAGCCATGTGGACGACGGCCGTGGGTCGCCCCGGTGGAGGAAAACGTAACCCTCCCGTTCTCAAAAATATATCAATGAGCCATATCAGGAAAAACCTTTAAGGTTCAAAGGCACCGGTGGAATAAATTAAATAAATTAAAATGAAATAAAACCCAAAGCTGGCATGCGCTCACTCTGCCCTGTATCACATACGCCGCAGGGTGCGCTGAACCCCCTGGCCCGCAATCTCGGCCATCATTTATTAGTAACCATCAAAGCCGGACCGAGTATCGAAATGTCCCGTAATAAATAGGCATTTTCACTTTCAACCTTCCAGACTTGGGCACCTTTTGGGGCAAAATTCTCCCAAAAAGAAGACACCAAAAACCGGAAAAACAAAACCACAGGTTAATAAAAGCAGTTGAGCAGAGTGATTTGTGATGAACAAGAAAGTTCAGGATGGTATCTACCTTTAAAAAAAAATAAAATAAAAATATATACAGGTATAAAGAGACACGGCTTTCCCAATGCAAACCATGCTTTCTGCGCTGCCAGAAAGAGAACTCCCTTCCAGCAGACGGTGAAAATATTTTTTACCAAACTGCAGGTCAGAGGCAGGGAGTAAGTGTTAGTTTGGGTGTCAGAAATAGTCCAAACGACAGAGTCCGTCAGAGAGCAGCATGTCCTTGGGTACCCTCCCGACTCCTGCAGCTCAGGTCCACGTAGGCCTTCGCACTGTGGGGCCCTCTGGCATTTTTTCTGGCTGCTCTGTGATTTATGAGCGCTGTAGAGAGAAGGGATTACTTGCTTTGCAACACTGCCGGGTGCACTGCATTCATATCTGAAGCCCTCTCCCAGGCTGCAGATTTTCCACGGTCCGCGGTTTCAGGTTCGAGGTGCTGCGTGCGGCGACCAGACCAGCGCGGGGGAAGTTGTCATGTAGCTAATTAAGAATCTCTATCCCACCCAGGGGGTCTGGGCCCAGCCCGCAGCTTCACATCCTGCCCGGATTTGCGGAAGCCGGGCTGTTAACTCGACCAGAGAAAGAATCGACCGCTTCGAATATAAAACCTAGAGATTTGACTGTAAAACCGGTGTCTCCAGAGGCCCGTGGGGATTACGGGTTTGTATTGATGCAGTCCAACGCAAAACACCTTTAACCACCTCATTTACACACCTTGAGTTATAAGGCAGCAAACCTTTAGAAAAAGGTCTGAAAAGGACTACTTATATTTCCGATAGGCAATGTCACTGTTAACAGGCCGCCAACCGCAGAAAAGCAAACAGACAAACTCGTTATGCATTAGTCAAACCACATTTAGGAGACAACGAGTAATATTCAAGTACGAATATTCAATTCAGCAGGCTGCAACAACAACTCTCCCTTCTCCTCCTCCTACAGGAACAACCGCTCCTCTTCCACATTAGTTAAAATTAATTGCGTCTTACGGAAACCTAGATAAGAGCGAGTCCCATTTGATTAACCATCAAGCATTGTTTACTGCTAAGGGGGAAAGTACATTTTTCTTTCAGTTCCCAGGTGGTGAAATATGCATGAAGAAAAAACGTACTCTCATTACCGCGTGAACGTGAAAGTGCGTTTCAGCATCCGGGGCTGACGGGGACGGTGGCTGAGCGTTCACCAGAGCGCCCGGGGAAAGGCTTGCAACGGGACGTGCTTTAACAGACCCTGGCGGCTTTAATAGCCTGATAACGACAGGCGACCAGAGCGTTCAGACTGCAAAGCGACTCAACGGCGGCTAAATGGAGAAACCGTTATGCCCCCGTTAATGCCGGTGGCCGCAGTCCGAGGGGAGACGTACGGGCCCGCGGTGGTGGTCAGAGGGGCGGTAGAGGTCGGCGGCCGCCAGGCGCCTTCTGCAATGGGTGAGTTGCTCTGCTCAAAGGGGTCGTCAATCACGATCGATTAGGCTATCTGGAGTCGTGAATCCACCCTCCCCTCCCAAAACAAGCTTTTATGCTCCCATCAACTCCGGTTAAATGGCTTTTGCATAACAAATGCCATGGATTCCTAAAGGCCAAGAAAAATAAAAAGGAAAACCCTTTGGGCTCCCAGCCAACCGGTTACCTCTACACGCCAGCTTTCACATACCAAGATCCCAGCCCTGCAACCACTCCAAAGGAAGTGGTAACTCAAGTATATACATATATAAAAATAAAATAAAATCTAATCATTAAGAATAAATAAATAAATAAATAAAAACATTGTTTCACAAGACTCAAAACAGCAGCGAGATTTGACAAGTGAGCGCAGAGCTGCAGCTTTAACTGTATGATGGAGGATTTTTTTTAAACCTCTGACACCAATTCAACCCCACAGCCGACACCCGACCCACGCACGCGGAATATATAGACGTTGGTTGACGGTTACGGAGTAGTGTGACAGACGTACGCACCGCACAGAGAACCAGGCCACAGGAACGGGACAGAGCGCGGCTGAGATTAAAAATCGGTCAACTTGGACGGAAAACTGGCTGCGTTACACACCCCCAGGGCCAGGGGATGCAGTTCTTATGCAGACGTTAAACCTCGAAGATTCCAAAAAGAAGGCAACCTGCAGGATACCCCCAATCCGGACCCCCGAGTGGGGAACCACGTGCTTGAGAAGTTTGGGGCTAGTGCTCCTCAGAGACTGCTATCCATCAGCCATTGACAGGGCCTGGCCTGCCCACCAGATCTGCGAGTTTGCCCCCCCCCCCATCATCCTCTTCCTCCTCCTCCTCATCCCCCTCTTGTAACTAGCGTCCGATTTCAAACGGGATACCCCCAGCCGATGGCGAGATTAATGGCGCCAGTCAGTGAAGTTGGTGGGACTGATTCACACAAAGGATAAAAGCAAGGGGGGGGGGGGGGGTAGAAATGTAGGCGCAGTCTCATCTCTTTCATTCTGCTCTTCCTCCAGGGCATAACATGAAACGGTGTTGAAAGTTCATCTGGGCCAGGACACCTTATGACCTGATTAGAAGCGCGCAGAATGTGTTGAATTTGAGGAATGTAGGGCAAAGATAACTAGTTACCAGAGTGTGTGTGTGTGTGTGTGTGTGTGTGTGTGTGCGCGTGCCTTTGAAACCACTCTCAAACCGTGTACATAATAACTTTGCTGAGCTGGCAAGAAATCGCTCAAACTAAATAAATAACACTAACCAAAGTTTGGGTGTAAACAAAGGGCAACTAAAACGCCCCCATGGGTACGGGATTTTCAGCTTGAGAAGAGAAATAAAAGACAAAGGGCTGGCACCTCCATCGAAACAAAAAGCCAAATGAGTTCCCAGGGAGCCAGTCTCCTGGGGCAGGTGACCGCCCAGCCAGGAGGAAGACATTCTAAAAGAGCCTCGCTTTCCAAAAAAAGACATTTGGCAGCTGGTTCAGTGGGAGGGACCTCAGGGCCACAGCTGTCTCCCCCCCCCACCCACCGCCACCACAGGAAGTTTGAATCTTCAAATACCCTAGCTAGACTCCTGGCCGTCGATTCGGAATTGCACTCCCATTGCCACAGCAACATACCTGCGAGATGACTCGACTACGTGCGTTAGGTCTGCTAAACGCGCATTTGTCAGAGACGGACAGATGCGTCCCGACGTTCTTCCGTGACCGTCCGTGAGCCGTCCGAAAAGCGCTCGAAACAAACCCCCCTCTCGCCGTCTTCCCCGATGCCACATATTTCATACCAACAGTCAATAAAAGCTAGGAAAAAATTCATCCAAGTCTAGCGAGGTAACAGCCCGAGTGCTACCGTCAGCACGAAATTTCACATTCGAAGAGGCCCTCAGGGTCTCCATTCAAATTTGCCAGCGTGCCATTGTTGTGAATATAAATGTACAATAAAAACCATCTCCGTCTTTCGGGGGCAAATAACTACTGCAGCTGTCGGGTTTGTGTGTTTGGGGCCGGTTCCGTCCTGCGCTGGCAGGCAGGGATACTGAAGGGGGGGGGGGGGAGCTTGCTCAGACAAGCCGAAACTGGGGAAATGAACAAATCAAGGTTTCCCAAGCAGTTTCCGGAAAATTCTGAAACTGAACTGTTCTTGGATCTAGTGCGGACCGTAGCAGCCAGACCCCTCGTTGTCGTGGGTGTTCCGCAAGGAAATTCGCCGTCACAGACCAACTTCCTGATCGACACACAACAGCGCACCCCCCACCACCATGGTCCACCTCCTGTGTGGTGTTGTGTAGGAGGAAAGGAAACAGTGAATACCGACCCAAGGAAGAAGCAGACTGAGCTTTATGGATGTCGTACACATTTCGTCTCTCCCTCCCGCTTTAGACGGCTGCAGTCCTCAAGCACGACCACATAGTCCACATCCAATGACATCTTCTGTTCCCCGTTACCCACATGCTCAGGGATACAACATCAACTCCTTTTGTATATAAACAACACACACGCACTCTCTCTCTCTCTCTCTCTCTCTCTCTCTCTCCCTCCCTTCTCCCTCCATTCAGGCTCAGTCAGTTGGAGACACTTCAAAGCAGTAGCCCTCCCATTTGGAGCTTGTTTGAGCAGCTGTGGACTTCACCAGTGAGAACCCCCCCCCCCCCCGCCCCCAAACTCCTGCTGGACACTAACCTCAATCTCTCAGGCAGGACAAAAAAGGCTGATTTTCCCCGGGGGTGACACAGGCCATTGTCTTCCCCCAGGCCTCAGCCCAAGCACCCACGCTCAAACTTCAGCGTCAGTAAAAACTATTCTTCACGGAAGCCCACAACGAGGGCCACTCCTTCCTTTGCTAGACGGGCCAGTGCTACACCCGCTGGCTATGGGCCTGCGCCACGCCCGAATGCGGATACTGCCTCACTCAGGCTACACCCTCGGGTAAAAGAAGCGTCACTGATACAAAAACAAAACGCTACAGCTAACCCAGTCGCATCGCTAACGCTAACCCCTAGCTAACCGCCAAGCCTCGGGTAAAAGAAGCTTCACCGAACAGCCATTGCCTGACATCAGAGCAGAGAAACCATGTCGAGGTGCAGGGGATGGATTTCGTTCAAGCTACACAGGACGAAACTCACCCATTTAAACCTTTATCCTTTTTAAACCACTAACTGGAAGCTATTATAGCCACTACCAAAGTGACTGCTAAAGAAGGCAACATTCACCATCGCTCAAATGGATTACTCTCAAGTAATACAACCTAGCAGTAATTCCTTCCAGGAACCATATGCAACAGAACTACTGGTGGCAGTGGAAACACCTTCTTAAGAAGTCCCACTCTGTTATCTACTTATCATCTAACCTTTTTCTGTGGTATCTAAAACGTCAAATTCCTTTAGGTCATGATGTCACTATTGTTATCCTAAAAGTGTCGGTTTAGGGCCACTCTCAAATGAGTCTTACTTTCATGTTGATTGCATTTCATTCAGTTAAGACACACGCGCGTTCCAAAAAAGCGCTAACCCTAACCCAAAACAAGACTTTCATCAAAACTTTCCAATCAAGCTTCAACCAACAATCCTGATGTAATACTGAGACAGGTTTGGTTTCCTCTCCCCGTACTAAACTGCATTAAAGACTGATAATTAGCGTAATCAAATCTGAACCCGCTTACAACTGCTCATTGTAAAGTTCAAATTACATTCCACCGGAATCCTAGACACGCAACGTTGGAGAATGCGGAGAAACTGCGTCAGTATCGCTTTATTTTAATATTCAAAAAATATTCACAAAGATCGTAAATTTGGCTGAGTGGTATTTGAACTGAAACTGAAAGGCCGTTGAACGGGCTCAGCGGTGAAAGTCGGCTGTTCTGCGCCGTACACTGGGTTTTAAACCTGCAGTGCCGTTTTAATATTACACTGGTGAATCGTCTAGGTTTTACCTCTTTTACAAGGCGTCATAAAACAAGCCATTTAATTCAACAAAAGTTTCATTTCAAAAGCCAGACAGTTACACTACTCTACTACACTGCCTCACTGCTGGGATTTCTCATTGTAGTCACATGTTTTTATTTTCATTTATGTACTTGGGACCACTCACACTGACGATTTAGCCCAAGCTAATGTCCATCAATATCATCAATAGTCCAACAGAAAAATATTAAATATGAAAACAAACAGCAACTAATACACGAAACAACTCAAAATACAAAAACAAAATCAAATCATCATAACTGAAACAAAACAACAATCATTAACATTAAAAGAAAAATAAGGAAATGAGGGGACGTGTATTTGTAGTTCAGATTCACATTTGATACGTCGGAAATGTATTCAGCAAACCAATGAAATGACTTCTGTGATCAAAAAGAGAGCCCATGACCCCATGACCCCCACTACCACTCCTCGATTCAGCCCGTCCTTCCCTGACATCCCGGGACCATTTGGGACCCTCAACTTTTGAGTGGGGCCAATGAGGCGGTGGGGGCAGGCCCCCCAGCGGGTCAGAGCTAACTGGGCCAGTCTCTTGCTTTGAGAAAAAAGGTAGAACAACAGTAATCTATTCATGGGACGGTGTTGGGGTGGGGGGGTTTGACAGGGTCTAACGAGTTTACAGAGTGCTAGAAAAACACGCATAACTCTGAAAAATATATAATCCTTCAAGCAGCCAGACTCTGTATAAGAGCTTTATTACAACACAAGGAATAAAACTCCCTCCTGTTTCTGCCATGCGAGGACACTGCATGCCAGTTTCTTTAATGACAAAATCAACTTCCGGATGACGGGCCGTTTCTGCAGTAGACAGGGTTCTGTTTTCTCACCTGCCAAAGAAGGCGTCAAACGATCGTCTGCCAATCAGAGGAAAATTTCAATAAAACACCGGCTGACTGCAGAAAGCTCAGCGAGCAAAAGATTGTGTTTTATAAGTTTTAAAGCTTTAAAGTTAACTGCAAGTAAGAAATGAAAGGCCCCTATTGTATGAGCTTACTAATTAGAATCTTTGCCATCATGTCTTCAAAAAGAGTCACTGAATGTTTCAAGTAAATATTGAGCCTTAAGTATTCTTAATCTTTACAAATCTATTTGGAGCCGAAGTTTATGCAAGTAAAACTAGAAGGCAGCCACACACACACACACACACACACACACACACACACACACACACAGTTTGGGACTGTGGAGAGTACACCCCCCTCCCTAAAGGTGGCGCGTTCCAGTACAGACGACAGGCAGCTCCGTTGCCTTGGTCTTACCAGCACTGGTTGGCCGATAGAAACTGAAAGAGGAAACTAAGAGGGATGTGCAGTGGTCTCGAACCAGAAACGAGAAGTGTAACCTCTGAGCCTCGCTTTGCTGCAGGAGGGCGGACGGCCCGTTAAACCGGGAGGATCCGGATCGGGTGAGTAAACGTCGGCGGCAGGTGAACGCCCGCTGAAGCGTCGGTGACGGATGAGTGGATTCACCCCGGCTTTAACGGGGAGCGACAAGCCGCGGGCTATTGGGCCAGGGCTTCAACACTGCATCAGAACGCCTAGCTTCCCGTCACGATAGCGCTGCGCGGACGTCGAAGACCGCGCAAAGTGCGCACGAAGAACAGCGACAAAAACATTACTCAGAATAAATACAGGATAAAGGCCACCCTCTAATGCTGTCAAGCACTCAACTGCACATCTAGTAATAGCTTCATGGAAGGGTTCACTTTATGTTTCAATATCATGCCTCACAAGGCAGATTGCCGTGCAATTACTTCTATTTTAGCGGCAGCGAAATCGCCGCGGCGACAGACTGCAGACGTCAAGAATCTGTCGCACAATGAATGGCGTATCTGCCCTCAGAAACGATCTCTTAGGCGGGCAATTAGCCGTTTACCAGTGTATAATGCGCTTTAATGATGACAAATAAGCCCCACTTATCAGTCGAGGGGTTTTATGACTCATCTCCACCCGACGCAAACCGGCGCATCCACAGGCCGAACGGCACAACAACCAACCACAAATTTCCAATTTCATCAATCAATACTGCGCAGCCAACCCCCGTTCCCAACCAAGCTTCACTCAGCTACAGTACAGCGAGAGTAACGAACCCCGGCTGGAAAAGGGCTGAAACGCAATACAAAACCCAACGGTACGAAAAGCCCAACGCAATAAATAAAAAGAAAAAAAGGGTCATCGCAGAACTTTACAGATCCCGGACGCGTTACAAGGTTTCCTATAAACCTTCACACACGTTAGCGGCAGAAAGGGCATGCGAGAGGACTGAGCGTGTTTCACATCCTGCGACCTACTTAAGTTCCTCGGCCGCCGAATGCCAGCCTTGCTTTAGGCACGTGAACTCGGTTACCTCTCCCGCACAGCCGTGATCGGACTCGCGGGCCCCGAGCTTATCACATGGGGGTAATCCCCAGCGAAGAGCTTCATCATCTGCTCGCTCGGGCTCTGAGGAAGAGCCCCCCCCCACCCCCCGATGCAATGAGTCAGACAGACTCCATAAACCGTTCACGCCAGGAAGGCACAAACCAAACTTCCCCAGCAGACACTACACGTAAAGGCGTATTTTCCTGAACCAGATGGACAGAGCACTAATTATATACTAACAATAGAAAAATCCCAAAAAAATAGAACTAAAATATGCAATAGAAGACCGTATAAGGCCACAGGGGGGCCTTGTCTTTAAAAATAAATAAATATTCATGAAATTATTCAAATGTTAGTCTCTCGTATGCTCTACTTTAAATTCACTGCAAAAAGCTCCACAGGTGAGGGTCTCTGCGGCATTGCATGGTGAAATCGTGTAACCTAACAGAGTGACAGGGGCAAGCAGTCTTCCAGCAGGTTTACAGTTCCCTTCACATCCTCCCTGCCCAGACGACCTTCTGACCAACCAACGAGTTAGAGGAGCAGTGCGCACGCACGCACGCACGCACGCACGCACGCACGCACGAGCCATCCCGGGATGTTGGGAAAAGACCACTGCAAAACACCCCTAATTTCACACGACGCTCACAGCCCCTTCCTGGGACCCCATCTCGTCAACCCTACCAGCTGGGATCCATTTTGGCAACGCTAAATCAACAAGCAGCTCTGTTTTGGATGAGGTCAGTAATTACTGACAAGCTTACTCACATGCGCTTCAAATAAAAGGAGGGAGGGGCCGTTCGCCGAGCGCCAACCCAACCTGCCTCAACAGCGCTGTGGAAAAGGGCCGCAACACGCCAGACATCGGAGATGTCCGGCACGCTCATTCCCGGCAGACAGCCAGCGCTGGCCGAATTTCCTTCGCTGGCTCAACCCGCGCACACTCCCGGCACAGTGACGGGGCGCCGTTTCGGTGAGTGCTGCAAGACGAGCAGCTGGCTACTTCCCAAAGCAGTAGCCGTAGCTTAACGGGGGGGGGTCACTGTAGGACAGGCCTAAAGCCACGAGGGGTGGCCAGCCCAGATCATGGCGAAGTGGTGGAGGATAAACCTCGACGCGAGCCATTAGGCGATGGAGGTGAAATTACCATCTTATAGAAGCGGCTGCTGAGATCACTTGGCATTACTGCTCCTCAAACCATGACCAAGGCTGGTTCCCACCTGCAGTTATGGGTTGTTGTTTTTTTTGTTTTGTTTTTTACTTTAAAACGGTTATATATCTTTAGCAGAGAAAAGGTTTTACTCCCCCGCGCTCTCTCAGTCGGGCCAACCAGTTCAGCAAACGAGAGTAAAGTGTTCAATGCAGTAAAGGCTAAAAGCAACACAGAATAGTTCCACGCTTTCTCGTGTCCTGAACGTTGATCGCACCATCAAAGTCGTTTTCTCCACCGACTTTGTTCAGGTGGTCAAGCCGGAGACGCACTGGACACAAGAGAGCGACGCGGGTCGCATGAAGCCCAGAACAGAACCGAAGAGGCAGCCCACAGCAGAGCCATGCAGAAAGTGACTGCACCTCTCTGGAATGCCACAACTTTCCCAAGTCTCTCAGCTGGGAGCTTTCTGAAGGGGGTTCCCTGGTGGAATACCGGACAGTTTCCCCCGTCCCGTCCCGTCCCGTCCCGTCCCGTCCCGTCCCGTCAGCCGAAAACCGGGCCGGAACAGAGGAGGAGGGGGGGACGTGCCACCATTTGGCCTACAAGCTCAAAGCTGCTGAAACTGTTTTGTTTCAACCACACTCCCCCCTCCCCTCATCACCCCCAGACCAAAGCTGATTACAACAGATTACTACCTACGCCAACTGCTCGACCATTTTAATTAACGTACGAGCTGAATGAACGGTAAGAAAAATTTAAATCAACACTCACACTCACACATCCTCCGGGGAATATATACGAGACGATTAAAGCAGTCCTCAGTCTGTATCATTCACTCCGGCCACATATCGGTGGGGGAGACGCACGCCCTTTAGCGCCACCGTGTGGAAAGACCCCGCCGGAGATCACATGGCCCCCCAACACACTTCACCCTTCCAATCCTGCCAGCATCTCCCCGAGTTCCGTTAGTCACAGACTGTTCCCGCAACGCATTTCCAGGCCAACCCACATCAAGTCATTTAAGTCCAGAAGCCTCATTAAACCGTGGATAACTTGGCCAATCCCCCCCACCCCCCCACCCACTCACACCCCCATAAAGATGATCCATCCCATTCTAGTGGAACTTCTCACGAACCACAACACAGGTCTCAGGCCAGAAAACAACAGCCTAACCCCCGCGGCTGAACGCCCGAAAACCCACCCACATGACGGAGCGTCTACGTCGGACGCTGGTGCCATGTAGCTTTGTAGTCGCAAGACGCCAAACTGAATTTGACTGGTTAACACAAGGGGAACTAACCCGCAGTCGCAGGGAGAGAGCAGGAAAGCAAATTAACCACATGTGGGAACAATGTGGTTTCTCTAATTAAACTAGCAGAACAGTTCAACAACTTGTCAAGCTATGGCGATATCATTCATCACACAGATCTGAGAGGAGCGGTAACCCTTCCCAACAGCGCGAGTCGCACAGGGCCTACCGAGCTTAAAAGAAACAGCCAGATTCCTGAGCTTTTACTACAGCTGTAATTCACGGCGCAGAAAACTATATTTTCAGCCAGTCTGAGGATTCCTGAGCAAGCGTGATGTCATCGTTGTAAGTGAAACCCATGTACTGTTAAGTTCAAAGCGAAGTCCCTTTCTGGGGATGGCTTGGCTCGCCTTGTGGTTCATCACACATGCGATTCCACTCAAAATACTTTGCAGGACCCACCTGACGCCACAAAAAAATAAAAGTAAAAACTCTAAACATTCAAAACATTCCATCGGCCCCCGCTCCAATACTTCAGTTATTTAAATATAAAGAGGCGGGGTTTGCTCCTACTCACAAACATTCATACATTCTACACTTCCTAATAAAAGAAGAAACCACCCTCTGCTTTCTGCCGTGCTCTGGGCCATCTAACCTTCCAGATTTCACGGTGCAACTGGTTACGGAGGTGGCAGAATTTTCCTCCTCATCCCAACAGGATGTAGGGAGAGGGGGCGTGGACAAGAGAGTGAAAACCGACCAGGTGGTAAGATTTATCCTACGGATGACGTAAATATACACCCAACCGATTTCACAGTTCCTCGCCATATCAACCCCAGCACCACAGCCTCAACGAGAAACGGTTAAAAATAAATAAATACATTTTTAAAAATCACAGCACAAAAGTGTCCCGTAGGAATTCCGGTCCCTGTTGCGATCTGCAGCCAAATCGTTAAGAGGCATCCAATACCATGACACACACACACACACACACACACACACACACACACAAGTTCCTTCATTTTAAAGCAAGGACACCATTTTGACTCAGTTTCCTCTCTAACCAAATAGCCTACACTGATGCCGTTACCGTTACCACAGCAGGCTAGCAGAGATCGCCGTCTGGCTCAGGCAGCCTCTGCCAAGGCTGAAATGTGTGGAGTGGAACACGGCAGGCTAGCGGTATTGGAAACACTTTTTATTCTGCCCCCGAGAAGAGAAGAGAAGAGGAACAAAAACAAGCCACTTCTGGTGGTTTCACAGCATTGGGGCAAAAAGCCTCCAGGAGCACTGGACACGGCTCTAAGCAGGAATCGTCCCGATTAACACGGCGGCAACAATGGGAGAAAGGAAAGACGCGCCACAGACGACCGTCTGAGGAACGGGGGAATATTTAAGCCTTAACAGCTGACCGGCCGTGTGCAGAAGGAGAGCACCAGTTTCTGCACGCGCGACCGTCATCTTGACGCCGGCTCTCTGTAATGAGAACAGGGCTGCACTGGCGCACAGGATTGTGGGCGAAGCCCCCGTGAACTCTGGGTGCACCGGAGGGGGGGGGGGGTAACCACAGCTTTTTAGAGACGGCTCCAGGGGCTTGCGGGACACCCTCGCAAGGCCTTTATCTCAGCCCCTAATGGCATTACTGAGAAAACAGTAACAGGAGCATGAAATTAGACAGGGGACAGAGGGGTGAGGGAGACTGAGGGCTGGCCCCGTCGCCGGCCCGTCTGGCACGCTACACGCACAGGGAGGCCAGGGGCTGGAGACAGGTTAAATACTACTGTCTGCACGTAGAGGAAGCAGAGCGACGGGGCCAGCCCAAGACATCAGTTATTTATAAAGCATTCATCACTGACTTCAGAGGCAGCACACACTCTCTTCGCACAAACAGAAACGAAATTTAATTCCGGTGTCCAGAAGGAAACCTTATTACGGAGAGTCTCTCTCCCCCTAAAGTGCCCCCTCCCTCCGTTGTGGTCAGGGAAGCTTTAGACAACCACATCTCCGACCTGCAACCGATCGGCATGTCGAACGGATGGAGCGGTTGTCAAACCTGGGAAAGTAAAGAAAAGAAAACGACACGGCCCGTCGCTGGAGGGGGAGGTGGAATTTTACACGGTTGGCATTTGTTGTTGGCATGTCATATTTGTCCCGCGGGAGAGACGCGCGTTGTCTGGTAAGAAACAGCGCAGAGAGCTGAACGGTTCCAGAGAGTAGCCAGGCAGCTTGGTCTTCATCACAAGAAATCCAGCCGACATGATGAACGTGAGTGGGGGTTAAATATTCCAAAATATTTACATTATTTGGAAGTGCTGAGGTTAAATCGGGACCCAAAACGGCCAGTTGGTGCCGAGTGAAGGCCGAGGACAATTTAACGGTGTAATGTGAGGAGGAGACGGTCGGAGAAGTGGGGGTCCTTCGGCCCTGTACACACGCAGACACGCGTCTCCACCCGAGGAGCTGAAACATCCCAGACTGACCACAGTTCAGGGGCAGCGAGCGCTTCAGTAAATAAAAAACATGGCAGTCACTCAAGAGGACAGGACGCGGCCACCTAGCACACAGAGACGCGTCGCACACACGCTCTTCCCCGGCGCGAGAGTCACTCTGCGGAGTCGCGCTCCCTCGGCTAGGGCCGGCGTCAACGCCGTTATCGCGTCAGACCGCTTCCAACTGAGACACCTGGCCGGGCCTTCCCGTCAGCGAGGGTGCGTGAGCAACCCCACCCGCTGTCTGCGAAAAGCAGAACGCCGGAGGGCTCCATGAGTAAAACGCCATCAGAGACGTCAGGGAAAGCCACCTCACGACCACAGTATGACAAACTGCAGTACAAACTCTAACGCCTTATGAGTGATATTGTAAGCAGTACCAGCCTGAAGCAAGACTGACAGCTGTACCTCTTGGAAACCAAAACCCAATGTACCCTAAAAGGTCAAAAAGATAAATATATATTTATGTACATTATTATTATTATTATTATTCCGACTACAGGAGTGCTTCGTTTCCCAGAGAGAGTCTAGCTTATTACGCAATACACACCCCCCCCCAATCTCACCTCACGCGACAGGTCTCAATAACAGAGGACTGAACACACAGTCACCCTGAACCACAAGCCCCTCGTTTGTCACAACTTCTGCCCAGCTGGAAGGGAGCTTCCTCACCAGTGAACAGGGTTCGAATGCGGTTTAGAGCATAAGAAAAGGGGTTATTGGATGTACAAACCACCTGTTTCTCGCTACCATTTGCAGATCATGCCTCTGACCAAACCCAGTCACCGCCGTGCAGCAGAGATTGTTTCACAGTGGGCCAACAATGAAAAACGGAAATAATCACCAATACCACTTGCCACTGTTAGTTTTATTTATGAGGTCGCTTTAAAAGTAAAAGGGGGTCTCTCCAGGTTTAGTCTGTTGCCAAAACATGTCTGTCGTGTCCGGCATGTTAAGACGCATCTCGTTAACTACCACAGACCTTACACAGAACTTCCTTTCCGTCCAACAGCTCTCAAGAAGGCCTCACACACAGCGATCTTTGCCCTATGACACATGGCAAACCAGGAAGGATGGCCTGCTGACAGAGGAATTTATAACCATAAAGTGCTGACACATTTAAACTTTAAAGAACCGTGCCAGACTGCCTGGAAACCCTTTGCTAGGCAACAGTGGAGCAAGAGCTTGTAACGGATCTTCTGATCTACCATGGTAAAAACCCTAGTTTGTTTTTCTCCCCCCCTCCCCTTCACAGCCAGGCTATGAGCGTATCGTCGGCAAAATAAAGGGACATGCAGTCGCAAAGCGACACAGAAACTCGCGGCGCTGCAACAGCGACCCGAAGGCCGTCTGGGGCCACACTAGACTTCCCCTCCTGACGTTTTTATCAATCGGGACATTGTAAGAGTCAAAAAGCACTGTTGCCTGTCAAAAAGCACCGTTGGCCACAGCAGACCAAGCCAATCAGAAGGACGGGGCGGTGACACAGGCAGCCTGAAGCCCTTCCTCTTCCTCTTCCTCCCCAGCAGAACGGGGCGTGGCAGCTTGCCCGCTCCCCAACAGACCGAACGTTCGCAGTCACACGTTTAACTCTTTCGCGGAAGGAAAGTCACTCATCCCATCTCAGTTTTGATTCTCCCCTCCTGGCCACACATCTGCCCACACGCCCACAGCAGGACAACGCCCGTCCCGAGGGGGGCAGAGGCCTGGGCCCGCCACAGCAGCACCTGCGGGTGTCTAAATGAAGGGGTTGGTCGCCTCTTCACAGGACTCTGATTCCGCTGCCCGAAACCCGGCGATTAGAAACGTCACCTGTTGGCACTGGGTTGTCGGTCCGAGAGGTTTCTCTTCGGTAAACAGTACACAGCTTCAGCGACTCCCCATCTCTTTAAATACACGCTCTGCTTAACATGGCGAGACACCGAGAGAGCCCGCGCGTTGCTCTGGGAGAGACCTGCACATCTGTGCACCTCTGAACGCCAACGGGAGCAGGTAGGAACAGTGTGGACCTCTCGGGAGAGTAAAGGCCCTCACCTCTGCCCTACCATCAGCAGTTCGATTGTCTGAATCCAGATCACGCAATTCACCGACCGTGACCGCGAGAGCACAATCAGCAGAGCGCCGCCCTGGTGGAATCAGCAGGGCTTAGCTTGTCTTGCCACTAACCAACATCCCCTGCCGTTGTCTCCTTCGGTCGCCACAGACGCGAACTCATGGGGGTAAAGAGACAGGTGGCGGGGTGGTGTTAGACAGACAGGTAGCTGGAGGGGATACCGGACATTAACGCATGACAGGGACATTAACGCATGACAGGGTGTCTGGGCCGCCGGCTTCCGTTCCGAGCAGCATTAGCAGCCGCCACCTCAGCGGCATTGAGGCCACGTCTGCCCACTCGACAGATGGAAAACAATACCCTACCATCAAGACGCTATGTAAGCGCTACCGTTTTCAAGCTCATTTTCTCAGAGTAAAAATAACCCCCCCCCTCCACATAGCAATGTAGCAAGCGGGGAAACGGAACGTTAAACCTGCCCAACTCAATTTCCGGGAGCAGCTCTCCTCCGCTGTCAGTCAGCGCAAGACTGAAGGAACCTTCTCTGTGCTCCACCGAAGGAGAACGGTAAAAAAAATTTCAGCTTCCGGATCAATCCGTCTTCTGACAGACTATTTAAATATTAATACTCTCGTTGTGTTTGAGGCCCTCTGGGATCCGCAAACTACATAGGCAGGGAAAAAAAAAAAATTCCAACAGCTCTTTTTTTTTGCAAAAACCGTTAAACAAATCGATGCGTTTCACTTGTCAGAAGTAACATGAAACTAAATACCATGTAGTAGGCCTACTCTTTTCTCAAAATATATCGCTTTCATGGAAATACCCTTTGTGATGTCAAGCATTAGCACAAGCCTTTCAGGAGTTTTGAGATTACCACTGACACGTTGTGCTTTACAGCTGAAACCAAAAAAAAAACACAAGACGCGTACCCTACGGAACATATGGTTACTCTTCCTCTGGAAAAACTACAGCGCTCCTTCGAGGGGGTGGGGGTTAAGGTTTGACGGGGGAATCTGCCTGCTTCACAGTCCTCTGCGCTGACGACAGGGCAGGCTGTGTAACTGTCGCTCTCGCGGTCAATTAGGAGTCCGGGCTGACAGTGGGGACCTGAGGAACCTTCTGCATCGCCGCGTCCCGTCTTTTAAAACATGACACGCATGTACGCACGTCGAAGACGCACGCTGCGTTCCACAGCGACAATCCATAAAGGGAAGAGCCAATCGGCATCAAAGCCCGCGTTGTCAGTTAGAGCAGCTTCCCTGGGAACCAGCTACAGAAGGTCCTACTGCACCTGGGTATCATACTCTGGTACAATATTTACACGCATCTAACATATATCAGAAAGAAAAGAAAAGGGAAAAATGTGTTCATTCAAAATAAAAGCTGTCGCTCCAGCTTTGAAGTAGGCCCTAGAGAAGCATGCGAACATCAAACAGGCATTTTCCCAGACGAAGCTCAGCCGAGACCCTTGCCGGCGCGTCGACCCCCGATCGCGACCCACAAGCGACGGACAGCGCCAGTGCTAACGATGAGTCACTCCGTTCCACCCGAACACCCAGGCAGGGCCCGAGAGAACCTCATCACCCCGCCAAACGCCGCTCTGACGCAGGGGAGCTTCCCCGTGCCGCGAGGCACAGGAGCGGGTGACGTCGCGGGGACTTCACCCCAACCCACTACTCCGTCCTCGGAGTGTCCTAGAAAGGGAGGGGGAGGGGGGGGGGGGGAAATGAATTTTCCACAAAGGGCTCCTACGCGCTTTCCTGTGGAGTCGATGGCCCTCCTGAACAATGCCCGGCGAGCAGAGGAAAGCGACCTTTGGTAGTTTTTCCTCCATCATCGCCACCACCTCTCGCTCCACCTTCCCACACAATACCAAGAACGAGTGTGGCTAAATGACTGAGGCTGCGCTTTTCGCCGAGCACAGAGAGTTCTTAAGAATCTAGGATGGCAATGAGATATGACTAGTTTCTACTTTCTTTAAAAACAGGCGCCCCTTTTTTGGTAACAGGGTGGAAAAAGTCATTCCGCTAGTCCAGTCATCGACAGTTTGATCTATAAGAACACAATAGTATGTGGGAGCAAGTGCGTTCAAAGTGTTCTTTTAAAAGGATTAGCCAAAAAGCTTTAGAGCAGAAAGTGTCAAGTACACTGCCGGTCAAACGTTTTACAACACATCCATGTTTTTATTGAAATTTACGCAGTTTAATGTCTCAATGTACTCTGAAATTAAAGCATAGAACAAATAAACAATTGGAGATTTAAAAAAAAGAAATCATGGAATAGTTTTGTTTAACCAAAATTTAATCAAAATTTTGGACTCAAAGTAGCCACCTTTTGTAGCTATAACAGGCCAACACACTCGTGGCATTCTTTCTACAGTGGAAATGAAATATTCTTCAGAAAGTTCTTCCCAACACTAGAAGTCTGGAGACTGTGCTGGCCATTCCATGATTTGAAGCCTACCGTCTTGTTCTTTTCTTCTTAGGCAGTTCTGACATAGCCTGGAGCCATGTTCTGGGTCATTATCTTGCTGTAGGATGAACCCCTGACCAACTAGGCGTATACCAGAGGGTATTGCATGGCGCTGCAAAATGCTGTGGTGGCAGTCTTGGTTCAGGGTGCGAGTCACACTGTGCAAGTCGCCGACTCTGGATCCAGCAAGAGAGCCCCAGACTATCACGCTCCCTCCTCCATGTTTGACAGGTGGTGTCACACACCAAGGAACCATCCTTTCGCCTACTCGACAGCGTACAAAAACCCTGTGTGATGAACCGAATACATCAACCGAATTTTGATTCATCGGTCCATAAGACCCTTCTTCTAGTCTTCAGTAGTCCACCGACGGTGCTTCATGGCCAAGGCAAGCCTCTTTCCTACTGCCACTCGACCGGTCAAACCTGCAGCTCGAAGTCTTCTCTTCACAGTTAAAACTGAGACTTGCTTACTTTGACCAGTGTTAAGCTGTGCTTGAAGAGGTTGTCCTGTGAACGGCAAAATGTTGACTCTCAGAAACTTGTCTTCTGATTCTGTTGTGGCTTTGGTTCTGCCAGACCTCTTCCTGTCAGAGTTTCCTCCAGTTTCCAAGTGCCTTTTGATGGGGTAGGAAACTTTACTCACTGACACCTTTGCTTTCTTTGCAATTTCTCTAAAGGAAAGACCTACACTTTTAAGGGTTATAATGATCCGTCTGTCTTCCAGCCTTCGTTAATTGCCTTTTTCTCACCATTATGAGAACACTATACTACTTCCTGTAGTACAATACTGTCCAAATAATGCTTAAGAGGGTGTAGTAACACAGTCTGTTCCAACACTGCTTTTATACAGACAGAGGGTTTGTAAGTAATCAACAAAAGTTGGAACACCTGTAGGAATTGTAAGCATCAATTTTCAAAGCTTCATTTAATTCCATTGCTGCAGAACAGCTGTAAGTTGTTAACCCATTACTTGTTCCCTGAAAAAAAAGCCTTTTTTGTATAACTCCGAAACGTACATTATTTTTCAGTTTTTGGTAACCTAAATGGATTTTTTTACCGCTTACCTTTGTACTATTTCAGGTTATTCACTGGACTCAAACTGCTTAAATCTCACTGTGAAAATGGGGGTGTTCTAAAACTAAAGACCGGTAGCGTATGTAACCCATCAGCAGGTCCCCCCTCCCCAAGCCATTTGGTTTTTTTTAGCTAAAAGGCTAAAGCGTTGACCGTAAAGCTATTCTTAATAACCAACCCGAGCAGGGCTCGGACCAGTCTCGTCTTATGCTCAGAAACTTGCCTGGGTTGCAGGACAAGAATGTTGCAGTACTTAAGCAATTAAATGCCCCCCCGGCCCTAGTTATAGACCCACACACACATCTCACGTTTCTCAAGTCCTAAGAAACCCTCTGCATCCATCCATCCATTCATTCCAATGAAAGGCCTGCCCCGAAGGCCCTGTTTATATAGGGTGCACAGAGTAGGTCGGAAATTATTCCCACCCAACGCAGGCCGTTGCACACATAAAAACGGCAACAAATGGTCCAGCCAGTGGCCTGACTTATCAGGAGCCAACAGCCAAGGAGTTTCTGGCAGTTAATTGTCATTTGGGTGACATTATTGAAATGAAGGAAATTCATCAAGCACAAATTTTGGGCCGAAGCGGGATCACTGTGGTGAAACATAGCTGCAAACCACAGAAAACTGTTGATTTACAACTAGTTAAAGCAGAGCATTAGAAAAGTCGGTCATGCAAGGAGTGTTACACCCCGTACAAATCTCAGTGTTCTTCCCTTTCACAAGTTGAGTCGTTTTCCTCCTGTCCTTAGATCAACTTAATTTGACTATTTATTTTATTACTGCGCTTATTTTATCAATTTTCTATCTGAACGCTTGGATGATTTAAGACACCAAACTGGCGATTGTGAAAAGATACTCCACTCGGCTACTGTGGTTGCCATGGAAACGAGTGATTAGGCCCCACCGATGACATTCTGCTTTTTAAAAAAAAGCACTTTTTGGTCACTATGGCAACTGTTTCTTTGGGCGTTTTTTAAATTGTATTTGCCCACCAAGAGGCACATTTTGTTATTTTTAAAGTTTTTAAGATACTCAAAATTGTGTTTGCTGACAAACGGGTACTTTATTATTTGATGAATTCAGTCACATTTTTACATTTTTTTATTTTTTTAAGATTATATGGTGTATAGACAAGGGCTTACACAAACCATTGTTCTCTCAGGATAAGTTAAAGTCTGAAAATGTCAGAGAGTTCCAAACAGTGATATAAATTTAGGTATCTTTACTAAAATGAGGTAAACCGCCAGCCATGATGGGGGTAATTCCATCCGAGACAGGGTATAATTCAATTATTTCCATCCTCTTATGTTTGCCCATGACTGCTTCAGGTCTTCTGCTTGGGGTCATCATTTGACTCCAGGCCAGAGCAACTTCACAAACTGAACCTTAGCTCTCATCCCTGGGAACGTTCCAACATCTCCCCTGCTGAGGGGCCTAGTGGGAATGGTCAGCCGATTGGCATCAGCAGTTTTGCAGGACCCGGTCACCCGGTCATAAAAACCTCAATCCAATATGGCTTTAGCCTTTAGCCAGCCCTATACAAATGTCAGTCAGCAAAAGCAAACAAACTACTGAAAACCACTTTCTGCTGCGCATTAATTTCTTCCCAAGCACATAAGACAAATGAAACCATCGCCCAGACTATATTCACCGGAGTCACGCACAAAGAGGCGACCGAACAAAAGACATTCAATTACACCGAAATTCTCAGCTCCACCCCCTCCCTCCGTCACCTGCAAGTCACGATGGCTTACGGAAGGCTTTTTATAAGGGTCAGAGCCAGAGGGCTGAGACTGAAACCACTGAGCGCGCTGAACTTCTGATCAGTTGAGGGAGGCCTGACAGTTCAAATCGAGACGCAGGGGTGAAATTTCTAATCCGAGCTTTCGGACCGTTCCCTTTGCGTTCGCGTTAACCGCGGTCGTCGGCGCTGTCAAAATTAATATTCCGAAACACATGTGCCGTTTTTGACTGCCTTAATACCCAATTGATATTCATGAGGAAATCCCTGGATGATGTTAATGAGGGGCACTGTCCTCAGATAAAGCGTGTTGCTATTGTAATAAACCTTTGATCTGGTAATTGGGTGGTAATTTTACAGAGTACATTCCCATATGCAAAAAGCACTTCACAGCACCTCGCTCATCGTTAAGATACAGGAAAAAAAAGACGAGGCTGTGACGAGGAACAGGCGCTTTTTAAAACCCAGCTCCACGGGTACTAGAATACCCCCTCGCTTCTTGCCGTCTATGAATACGGACATTTTTCAGGCTTACACGCACCGACGTGGCTAAATTACGGAGCGGCGCTAAAACCAGAACGCATCCGCAATGCACTCCAAGACCTGCCCATGGTCCGGCCTTCAGTAATCCACATCGTCCAGCCAGTGAGAGTACCGCTCTGGTGAAGCATCTGCTCAGCAGAATAAGGAAGTGTGTGTGTGTGACAGTGCAGAGTACACAGGGGGTGGCATTTGGAAAGGGTTCTGGAGCAGAGCATGGAACTCACACAGGCTGGGATCCAGCTGCGTTTGAGATAGCTGAGAGGAGTCCAACATTTCCTTTGGCCGATCTAAACAAAACACCATGCAAAACCGCTGAAAATGGCAAAGGGGGGGAATACTCAGGCCCACATGTTGGAAATGACCGCCCCGGTCCAAGAGGATGAATATGATCAAAATAATTCCGCAAGCCTGCCTGCCGACATCAACTTCGATTCTGGGAGATTCCGCTGCACAGACATTAATGAAACGCAGAGGTTCCATTAACACGCACCACCTAGAGAATAATCCAAGCCTTCCGTTTTGGACTGGCCACATCAGACACCGATTAATGTCATCGCTCGTTTACAACTTGCCCTACTGTTCTATGGGCTCACGACAAGCTATTAGATGAAGCAAGGAAATCAATACTTTTCTTATGGCAGCGAGGACTCCAGACCTCGGTTGACCCGCACATCTCAGTTAACAGTAAAAACAGATTCTGAAAGGCGTTTCCTCCTCTAGCGCGCTCAAAAACGGCGTCGCTGTGTGTTCTAGTCACACGCACCTGTATATGCACCTGTCGCGCACGACCACCGTCAGAAGTCGCACCAGAAGCAGACTCTCCGAAACAACCCAATCATTACACTACATCCAATGGTCTCAAAGGAATTCCCGCAAACTGCCTTATAGACAACTCAGACTGGGGCTTGGAAAGGGGGATACGAATTCCCAGATAGGCCACACTAACGCGCCAGACCCGTCTTAAAACCGCGTTAAAGTTTTAGTTCTACCAAAAGGGATTCTGCAGGAGATCGGGTTGGTTAATGATGCAGGGTATGCAAGCGCGTAGGAGGAATGAAAAGCTACGCCATTCATTAGCATTAGAATCCTTCCCATCCGCTACCAGCAGTCAGCTGGGACAGAAGTGAATGCCTTTCACATGCTCCGAAAGGAATTCGGACGCCCTCCCTTTCCCTCAGGAGGAGGCAAAGAATTCCGTCCCAGGGCACAGTATTCCGTCCCAGGTCAAGCGCAGCCCCTGACCTCGATTCCACCGTGCGCGGATACTTCACAGCCCCCGACCTCGATTCCACCGTGCGCGGATACTTCACAGCCCCCGACCTCGATTCCACCGTGCGCAGATACTTCACAGCCCCCGACCTCGATTCCACCGTGCGCAGATACTTCACAGCCCCCGACCTCGATTCCTCCGTGCGCAGATACTTCATAGCCCCTGGTCTCATCTGGGACATCCCTCTCAGCGTGAAACGCGATCGATGAGCTCACCCTAAACGCACACGGCCTTTACCATCAAATACCACAAACACTTACGCGCTGCACGTGACGGCGCCTCGCGGACATAGCCCAATACCCACAAAAACAATAAAAGCAATACTCGAAGTCTACTTTTGTAGCATTTACTGAGCCTTTCTGGAGACCGCTGCAGTGATGGCAACACTCTACTTGTGCATTTAAAACAAAGGGCAAAGTGCGATTTTCTAAATACATTTTTTTTTTTTTATACAACAAAATAAGGGGACACCGTAAATAAAGGAACAACCTGCCCAAAAGCAAGACCTGTGGGCCTACTTGAACTTGGCAGAGAGGAGAGTTCCACCAACGGTACAGAGACCACTGTCAGAGGCTTCAGAGCTCCAGAAACTGCACTCACGTTCTGGCCTGCCAGTTTAATCTACACTTTGTTATTACCCCCCCCTCCCCTTTACACCTGCAATTAAAACGCATCAGATATGGAACCTGGCTGATTATTTACATGTACAACGGAGTTCAAGTGATTCTTATATAATGGAGTGTATTCAAGACCTCACCCCAAAGGTTTAATTATACTGACATTCTAAACATGAGATTTATCCCATTTAATTTGTAATGTATATGATGCCAACATTAACACTTTACAGATTTGTACTTAAAGCTGAATTTGCGACAAAATCTCTCTCCTGGGTTCTAAGAAGGCCGGAGTCTTTTTACAAAGTTTTAAATTGATAAATTAAATTTATTTTCAAATAAACTGGGAAATTGACCTTTTCTGCAGATTTAAAGTGGCATATCTTTGCCAACAATTTGTTTGGACTGCACTACATTAACCACACAGCTCTTTGTAGCTAGCCCCGCAATTTGATCTTATTGTTGAATGATCCGATATAAATAAAAAATTTAATTATACAATAATGTCTCGGGCGTCATCACCTCAGACAAATCACGTACGCCTGCTACTATGCGGTCCCTTCGCGAGCGCCGGTCTGAGGATTCAGGCAGGTCACACGTGTAAACTTAAGACCCATTTGCATTAAAACACAAGGTTAAGCGAAGCGCATTTGAGCTCCGAGACAAAACTAATTTTTTGCTTAAAAATGGAAAACCCCAGGGCAACGCTGAGGGCCAATGCAGGACCCACATTTCAATTTTAAAGCTGCAGGACTCAAGAGGCCTCAGCCCTAGGACGTTAGGCCCCCCCCCCCTTTGTGAATGCGTGTGCACGTGCTTGTGTGTGCGTGTGTGCGTGCGCGCGTGTCACACACACTGCAGCGGATTTTTAGACTTGGCTTCATCAGTTGTGTGCCTGATGAAACAAACACTGACAGCTTCTTTACATTTGCAAAGGCCCCGCAGCAGCTGTGCTTATTCCACCATAGAGCAATGAATTAGAGCTGAACCCCAGCTGGGCCCGTGCGGGAGCCCGCTCAGCGCAAAATGGGAATATTATCCATGTTAACTCTGCTCTCATTGTCACATTGTGTTAAACCAAACAACAAAAACCTAAACATAGCCACTGCCATTTTACCACTCCCTCTTTCAATCCCGGAACACCAACACCACACTCAATACACAGACCAATTTTTTTTTTATAATATTATTTTGAATGCAATAATAAAAATAAATACATCTCTGAATATCTAGGTTAGCCACCAATAAAAGTATCCATTAATAAGAAATCATTCTGAATAGCAAATTGGTCACGTGTACTTGTATCCATCAAGGCCACCCTCACATATCCAGGTTTACTTTTACAAACACTTTTTTGTCCCCTCCTACACTGATGAATTTTAATAGCATCCTTACTACATGCAGAAAAACAACCCAGGCTCTTGTTCCAGGGGAAATGGTTAAGCCAAGCATGTATAATTGTCTTACGCTAATTACGGAGAGGTTAAATTAGGAGGGCAAGAGTTCTGGTCTAAGTGGAGGCCCCTGGGATGTCTCCTCCAGGTTATTTTTTGTTGTTTGCCTGGTTGGTTTGTGACCAGATTTCACCCACAGCTGCCAAATCGCAGCAGATGTGACAAGCAGAGTAACGTGCTCCACAGCCCAATCCTAAACAAAGACTTCCCAGGGATGGAGAAAATGATTTTTGTTTTTGTTTTTAAACACATTACTGTGCACTAAATTTCAATATAGCATTGATATATTGAAATGTCATTTAAACGTTATGAAAACCATTTCCCTTAAAGGAGGGCCATCTGAAGCAGCCCATCAGCCCTAATTAATTTGAGAGAAAGCGCATTAACAATAGGAAGGAATTTCCTGTAACGAGAGAAGACTAGCAACATCCCCGAGTACAAAACTGCAGCTGATGCTCCATCTGTCAGAGGGAGAAATCAGAGACGGACGGAGTTCGGGGGGGGGGACTGAAGGAAAAGGACGAGGTGCCGGGCGGAAGTGCGGTCACCTGGTCAGGGGAAGGCAGTCACCTGGTCTATCCGCGACGGAAACATGACCCATGTGCGGCGACCCAAGGCGCCTCCAAAAATAACTACCTGCGACAGTTCCTTCCCGCCTGCCAAGTCTTGTGCCTGCTTTAGAATGGAGCTGGCGACCGCCTGACTCAGCACACACCGTTTACTATTCAGTTTGAGACCAGGGTAAAAATACTTGCCGTTTACATTGTCACACTTGCAAACCATTAACCTACTCGATACCAAAAATCTGGCATCGGTTCTCCATTTTTCAAACAGACCTAGTCTGAGATACAAAAAGCATGGAAAACAAAATAAAAATAAATTTGATATACTACGATATCAATACTTTGATAAATTAAATGTCTGGTCTTAAGTGGTAGACAAAAATTGGTCACCAATGGCAAAGGCAAACCAGAGGGATACATAACTAATCCTAAAGAGAATGTGATTTTCCACATCCAACTAAACAATCCGCCAGAAAACCACATTTGTACAAAAACGTCCGGTGCCGGTGCGTTCATTTAAATGGCAATGGTAAGTTCAACGCCTCTACATATGTTCTGCATCAATGTTCTGTATGAAGTCTATACAGTTCCGCTGTCCGCAAAATGGTCGACAAGAACAATTGAACACTGCAGTGAACGGGTTTCAGTTTGTACTGGACAAAACAAAACGACTCGGTCAACGCAGAACCATTTATTTATTTTCATGTACACCCGTGAAAAAACAGCTTATCGTTATTATCATCTTTATGGAAAACGATTATTTTCCTCAATTTTTTCTGCAATGCAGTACAATTAACCGTAACTTCGAAGCGCACCAATACAGGTGAAACGCCTTCATTGGGGACCCACTGTGAGCAGATTCTCATTACAACCAATAACCTTTACTGAGCCGCTGAACGCTGGAGAATAATCCGCTATAAATCGTTCATGAAAAAAGTCGTTGGAGAATTTCTAGCTCTAGAAAGCGATCACAATAAGTTTCGTTTTTGCCGTTTTCAGCAACTTATTACATAAACTCAATTAAGTATTCCAGGGCCTAAAACCTGCGACAAAAAGTGTACCAAAGAGTTTAAACAGTACAGAAACACAGATCATTTTTAACACTTGTGTATTAGATTTTTTTTTTAAACCTAAGAAGTTTGTTGTGCAACCGAGTTACTGCAAACAAGAAATGTACTGTCCACCAGAATTCAATTAACACCTCGGCAGAACTGCAATAAATAACACGTGGAACCAAAACTCAAACGTATCTACGAACGTTACCATTGAACAGAAGTGAGAAACACTGACCTAGACATCTTAAATACATGCATGCGTTTTCATTTAAACATTTTTTAGTTAACCAAGAAATGTTTCATTTTATATACAATTGTTAAAACCGCGTTTCAATGCTTGATTCGTCGTAAGTAGCCCAGGAAACTTCACGCGCAGTAAAAATGCCGTAGGCAAATCGTGTCTACGTACTAGTAACTTAAAATTAAAGCATGAATAAACATGAATTTTTTTTAAACCATACCACTAATAATTTAAATTATGGGTATTCCCTAGAAAGGTTCCGGTCATGAGGTAAGATTCACTTCCAGCTCGTTTATTGTCCCACGCCGATTCAATGAGCAACCAATATACATACCATCAATACGTGCACACACAAATAGTGCCGAGAAAGTTATTTTTTTTCTTCCCCTCTACAGAAAACTAAATCCTTTGTGACGTCATATTAAACTCCCCACCGGATTTTATAGAGTTAAAATGTAACCTGTTGCTATAGCTCTTGGACCTATTCAGACTACTGTGGGGTTCAATATTTCCCTCACAGATTCTGGCAAGTATCTTTAATTAATATTATTTCAGCTGAAATATAAACAGCGTGATGACTTTATGCAGTATCCCAAGAAGCCAACTTTCAGAAAATGACCTACACACAAACATTTGTGATTCAAAGAATATACTCAATAAAACCGCTACTTGCACGTGGTTTATTTATCCTAAACAAATAAATGCAAGTCAGTCACATGCACAAGGCCAGGCTCAGTACTTTCAGGGTTAACGCTAAATAAGGTTAGACAAATGTGCTGAGCGAGTCGGTTCGGGTTAACGTCTTTGTTTGGCTTGCACTTTTTAAATCCCCTCGTGTAAGACCGTTCACAACGAGGCATGGATACATTTACACAACTAAAACTGAATAATATTGCGTGCTTTCGAAAAGCTATAGGGTTTGAGCCAGCATTTGAAATTGACCGGTGTTGTGTTTTTTTTTGGCTAAGATAAAATGGTTGCTGTTCGTTCACACATGAACCTCTGCAATGCGACTGAAGGCATTAGCATTACTGCCTTCTTAAAACGATCCCGTACGCCAGTCTCGAGGTTAATCAAACCGACTATTTAACGTGTTTGAAGCGTGTGTACACGAGCATTCATAAAACCATTAACCGCAAATCCCTGTGTGTTTTAAGAACAACGACAATATCTGAAGTAATCGCGCACAGCCAATCCTAGCTGCAGCAGGATCTTCCATCCGTCTATGCAGAGGTCACACACAGGAGACTTACGAAACCAAATAAGTGCAGCTCAAGCTATCAATTCAGTGACAATTACCACCTTTATTAAATGCCTATTTTCTAGCACGCATGCAGAAAACGCTCTAAATTTAAAGAGGAAACGTTCAAAAGCATGACAGTCGTCTCTTTCGCAGGGAGAGGGAGATTAAACACAGCCCCTGTCCAGGCACCATGCTCCAGTGGCCGATTTCTGCAAACGTGTTACTCCCAGATCGTACCGAAATAATGATTACGATTGTGTAGAATGTATTCAACATCAATCAACTTATTGCATATGGACGATAGCAACGGAAGATTCATTAACGAAGTGTTTTTTATATTTTGCATCGGGACAAGAAACCCGGAAAAGCTAGGGGCGATATGGCTGTCTGCATGGCTTTAAATATGAGAACGATGAAACGCAAACAAAGCCATTCTGACAACAATTACTAAGGTAATTGACGCTATTTCTGCCTAATACTCTTGTAAATCAGTAAACAAATCGTTACAAATACAAAACAATTAAATAAACCAAAACGCGGTTGTCTGTCTACCATTAGCACAAACAGTAGCTCGGTAAGTGATCAAATAAATTAGATTTGATGTGGAAGAGGAAACCAGGCAACTCGAGCGTTCTAGCTCTAAAAAACAATCTGTGACCATTTAAACACAGTAAACTCAACACATTCCACATTCTAAAATGACATTGGGATATTTTCAGCAGATGGGGAAATGATCGAATTACCTTCTCTATCTGTTATACGTGAGCGGTGCGTGATGAAAGTTTTATGCATTTTCATTAAAACAAGCAAATAGGACGTGCAAACTTATAAAGGTCAATTTGCAAGCCATTATGAAACACTGGAATAAAATGCACTTACGTATTTCTTTTGGATGATATTCCTCTTGGGTCTTTCTTTGCTCATTCTGCAATCCAAATTGTATTTGCTAAAAAGAGACTCGCCACATGAATTTTTTTCTTTCTTTCTATTTCTGTGGAACACAACAAATACGATTTAAATCCCCGGTCTGGAGTTAAGCGGTATGCCTTATTCCCTGTTCTGTATTTCCTTCACGAAGAACCGCCACGTTTTGTTGGTAAATCCCAAATTAGAGATCCACAATGAATAGATAAAAACAAAAATCACTTCGGCATATCATACTCAAAATAATTCACAACAATATCTTCCATTAGCAAAAACAGGACGTCACTGTCTCCTGGCTCCCTTGAAAATATAATAATATTCTATAAGAGTATGTACTGTAAGAAGTTACATCTTGTTTAGAAAGAGGATTTCAAGGTAGCTAACGAAATAAATAAAAGGTTCGCAGTCACGTTTTGGCTGGAGCTAGCAGACGACGAGTGAACTCTCCAGCAACACTATTAATCTGCAGAAGGCAAGCTTCTTTCTTCCACGCCCTCGGCCTATCACAACCAAGACCACGCACAGCGGTAACTTTAAAAGGACTAGAAAACTAGGGACCGAGTAGAAATACAAAACCATTTTCTTTGCCGGTAGGAAAATGGAACCAGTTTTGGAGAGCGAATCGAATGTGTAAAAACAAAGTTGGGACTTAGTTACTGGATACCCGTGCGTTGAAATGAAAATATGTAAGGTGTATTTAATTCAATTTTCTGAAGAACTGTTAATTTATTCAAATACAATAGCACCACTGATCGAAAGCACAATTTCTTTCTCACCCATAGGTTGATAAAAACATATTTGATGTCAAAACTCAGTTGGCATTAGACACACCTGTACATAGGCCTATATGTTATATTCATTATATACATTAATTCTGCAGTTAAATAACGTTTGTATTTTTCAACCATATTTGGACCGTAATAGCAGTCTTATGGGCTACATGAACGTAGTACATATCGAAATATGTTCTGTTAAATATAATTTGTGATGTATCGATACATATGTGTGTATGTATGTTTAGAAAAAAGGTAAAGGAAAAAAACATGCTCAATGTATTACCTTTTTTACCTCTGTCCCTAGCCCTACGAGTAAGCGACGCCACTATGGCACGAGAAACAAGTCAATTTTCTTGAAGTAATGCAATGATTGGTCGTGTCAATACGATAGTTATACATTTTAATATATAAAATATATACGCATTTCTTCACGACGTGAATAGTTTCATCTAAACTAAATCTAAATCTAATTATTTACAAAATACCAGAAGTTTAACTTAAGACATTTATTATAGCATGCCTTAACGAGAACGCATACATAAAATGTATATTTTAAAAATAATATATTTATTTAGAAAATTCATGACACGGGGTAAGAAAGACTAATCACGTTGAGGTGTGTCACGTCACACTAAACTGCTACTACCCGCCTTACTACGCCCATTAGTAAGAGAATATGGCGCAGAAGTAATGTGAAAGATACGCACTCTTTGCCTTGGTCTCCTCTGTAAACCCACCACAGACCGACTGCCCGGAAAATTAACTATTTATCATGGGTCCTAGGTTCAGCCGGTTCCGGCTGTGGTTGTAAAGGCAATCGGATGAATGTGAGCATTTGCTAATCGGCTCCTCTCCCCCACACGGACAAATAGGGAGTGAATGAAATTCTTTGTTGCGATATAATTAGTTTGAACCTCGGTATTGTGGACCTACAGTATTACCCATGGCCATGACAGCTAAGTGGAATTAATTGACCTCACAGTCTGGAAGCAAGCTTACGACGGCACTTAAATTGTTTTTTTATAGAACCTTCGGAGAATTTGGCGCTTCAGAATCGAATTTTTCATCTTAGTTGTTAGGAGTATTGCGTTTATATGCGCTTTGGGTTCTCACCGTGAGGAAATCTATATGCCCCCCATCTCTTGCTAAATGTGTAGTGTAGTACATATTACACATATGTATCACGGGTGCGAGAAAACCATTGTTGGTTTAAAACTCCTGCTGGGTTTTGACAGGCCTGGTGAAATTACAATCCACTTAGTATGCTCTGTTTAAACTCTATGGATTATTTCGACAGTGTAAATACACTGATACATTTCAACAGGGCTTCATAAAAACGAAAAAATTTAGGTGACACCCAAGCTCAGAGAATGCCTTGTGTTTATTCATAAATAATACATTAGGAAATCAGTGTTTTTACAAAGAAGGAAACCAATTAAAGTGTATTTTCTTTAATTCACTTAGCAAACACTTTTATCCAAAGTGACTTAAATGGCCTACAAAGCAAAATGGATTGAAACTCAAACAAGAAAGGGCGAAAGGTTACCAATGCCATAACAATCCAGAGCTAGGTTACTTTATTTAAGTAAAGGCCTTAAAGTAAAGTCTGAAAAGGTGTACTTCCAAGTGAGCGCCAGGATTTGGTCAGTAACTCCCTGGTTGCAACAGCCCCTCCCCACTGCTCACTTTAACACTGAAGCACCAGGGTAGTGAGCAGGCCGGGCCGGGCATGCCCAGCCGGACATGCCGAGCGGGACAGGCCGAGCCGGACATGCCGAGCCGGACAGGCCGAGCCGGACATGCCGAGCCGGACATGCCGAGCCGGACAGGCCGAGCGGGACAGGTCGAGCGGGACAGGCCGAGCGGGACAGGCCGAGCGGGACTGCCTGACACCCAGCAGTTGCCGAGCAAAGAGTTTTCAGAGGTCTTAGGGTCAAACCGGAGGGTTGATGGTGACAATGGGTAGTGCTTTTAGCCTCTAGGAAGAGACCCAGCAGCACATGACATCATTGTCCCTTTTTACCCTCTGTCTACAAAAATCCTTCTTTTTTTTCCCCTCCTGTCATATTTTATTAACCCTGGCTCAATTTGTGAAGGACAGTAAATCTAAGCAACAGTGTTTGATCATAGTTGTATGCATTACAACTGATTACTGCAAACCAGCACATACCAAATCCAATGACTATAATATAGTGTGTTTAGGGTTTTCTTGTCTGGGTATAGGGCTGACTAAATTCTTGTTTATGTCTCCACTACATGACAGCAATAAAATGTTTTCTAAAGCTGGACACAGCAAAGTAGTGAATAGCAAGGGGAGAGACCAGTAAATAACTGCATTTGTGGGATATCTGGGGTTGATTAAAAAAAAAAAAAAAATCTTTTATGTATTGGTTCTCTCTTGTGTATATAGGTTTTTTTCCCATTTTGACCCAGATTATAACAAACTATTTTGCATATTCATTTTTTCTTTTTTGGTGGGCAGAATTTATTTGGTGTTCTGTTTTAAAGCTCCCTTGAGATTTTCTAACATACAGTGGGTAACTTTTTCAGCCTAGATTAATCAGAGATGTAGACTTTACAGGGGTTCCCAGGTGCCGCTGTGCTGGATCCTTTTGCAGGGGTTGCAGTCAGCAGCACGTCACAACCGATGTGATTAGTCCTGGATGGTGTAAGAGAATAATATCTATAGCGGGCCTTGCCTTGCATGCTGGCTAGACTTTACATCTTTTAGTATACACTTGTCGGCTATTGACAGTTTTGAGGGGTTTAAAATGTAGTGTACCTCGCATTTGCATTCTGGGACACAGGGGAGATTTCCTTGGGAGACGGGGCTTTCCTAGGGAGATTTAGTCATACAAGTGTAACACAGCATGGATGCTAGTCCACGAAATGCAATTAACAGGTGATCAAAGTTTTGGTCTGGGCACAGGACAACCATGAGTATAAGTACTTATGTCAAAAAACAACAGATGATGGGTACAATATAATAGTTTTGAACAGTGTGGCTCATGGAAGGTCGTACTGGCTTTGGAGTCAGAAGAAACTGAAATCCTATAACCTGCCATCACTGCTGTCTCCCCCGCCCCCCTCCCTTCGTCCCTCCCTGGCAAAGGAGACAAACAGAGTTTTGTCACGGCTTTTGCTTCATGTTGCTGGGGACACAAGGATAATTGAGTGTCTTGGGTACTTGTATCCCGACTGAGTTGAAACCGTCACAGTGATGTTGCATCAGACAAACGCAAAAAACGACTGAAAGAAGGAGGATTTTGGATGACATCTGTCCAGCACGCGTTTACATCTCCTTGTGGCTAGTTCTACTGGATGTGGTGTTTCTGTGACGTTTCAGAGGTCAACTGAATTGTTCAAGCTGTAGTTAACTGCAGAGGCTGCAGTGGGTTTACAGGAGTGTGAGTGCAGTTTGTGTTTGTCAGCGAGGCCGACCTCTTCAGCTCACCCAGGAGGCTGTCATCAACTCTCTGTGCAGCCTCTGCAGCTAACGAGCAGAACTTGTCACCTAGAAACCCAGAAAAAAAACTGTTCATCAACAGATCGCCTCAATGGACTTGTATTCTCAAAACTTCTGGCTTTCCCCTGCGATGTATTATTGCAGCTCCCTTCCAATCAAACTACAGTGGAGGATGACAGGCATTGGAGTCTTTTAGCCTTTTGTAGTCCAGACATGAATAGCAGAACGCAGAACAGTTTAGAATTTCTGCTTCTTCAGCGCAACGACAGACAGGCCCTTGATAAAAGACACATTCTTGTGAGCGGTTCAATGGCTCATCTGGAGCAGACTGCTGCCAGGGTGAAAACCAGCCTCTTGGAGACCCGGTGTTTTGGCCCAGCATGGAACACCTGCACGGGGCACAAAAGCCATCGCTCGGGCCCATTGTGGAACGCGGGGAGAGAGCAGAGCCGACGCCACTGACATTCGCTGTGCAGAAACAAAGTAGCACAAACCATCGCGGGCCAATGAACAGCTGTACCGCGGGGGGCGACAGCAACCTGGGTGGTCTGG
>JAOYSI010009417.1:0-10919 GCA_025775065.1 Hiodon alosoides | reverse complement strand
ACAAAACCCAACCAACCCTATTTTTTTTTTATTTCAAAAATCCCCCCCCCCCCCCCCCCCCCACACACACACACACACACACACACACACACACACACACACACACCAGTCACTATGGACGTAGCTAAATTTAGTTAATAGATTTAGTCCCGATGCCAGAATCTGTTTGATGATTAGTGCGTGCATGAGTGTGCAATTGTAGCAGCACTCCTGCGGGAATTCTGAATTCCGAGAAAGACAGACGGTCTCCTCCCAGGCAGAGAGAGCGGCAGGCTTTAGGCGGAGAGGAGGTGAGCAGGAGGGACAGCACCAGAGTCCGGTGAGAGAACTCCTGCTAGGCCTGCACAATCTCGACATCGGGCCCCGGCACCCAGCCCTGGAGACGGTGAGCGTCAGGAAATCCAACAGTGAACCGGTGAGCGCAAACCAGCCACGGCGCTAAAGAGTTCGGCTTAGCGTCTCATTCAGTCGGCCACCTTTGTTGTGAGGCGCACTGCATGCCGTGACAATTAAGATGAAAGCAGGGAGAGACGGTGTTTAAATGGAGACGACTGTGGCGCGTTTTCAGATGCCACGCGTTTTCGCTGCAAACGCCTGAAACCCTGAAACCCTGAAACTAAAAACGCAGGAGCAGAAGAGAATCGCCCATTAATACTTGCATCCTTTCGCCCCATTAGACATTTTTTTTTTAAAGATCTCGCACTTTTGCAGGCTGGCCGCAGGTCCAAAGCTGCTCGGACGCAGGAACAGGACACAAAGTTGAGGGATCTAGCAGAGCTTCACAAGAAACAGGTGGCGGAGCTGGCGAAAGAGAACCGGAAGCTTGAAGAGCAACGGAGAGGTAGATGAATTTGGGACGAGAGAAGATGCAGTGAAAAAGATTCAAGATTCAAGGGCACTTATTCATGTTTAATCTCTTTTTCTCCGCAATTCTCGTAGATATTGACCTCAAATTGCAGGGACTGGTTGCCCAGACCAAGGGTGTCTCCCTGATAGAGAAAATGTTGCATGAGCTGAAGGCCCAGGAAGAGAGGAACACACATCTTCTCGAGTCTCTCGTAGAACAGATGCAACAGATGAAAACTGATTCCATGTAAGTTCGGCTACGCTCCATTTTGGTCGTCAGCAGGGTGAACGGCTAGTGGTTCAAACAGTTTCGGACGGCTCATTCCACCGCCGAGGCACTAGGGCTAGAATTCATGTAATTGAGATGTACAGCCCTAGAGGGATGGAACTGCTGGATGACCAGCAGTAGAAGAACGCAGAGGTCTTAAGGAATAGGGAAATAGGGTTGGCATACTGCTTGTAGATTGGATAGCACCAAGATTTAAAACCTAATTTGGATTCTGTTGGTTACGTGTGTGAACTGACGACGGTCGTACCCTGTGTCACTCAGGAGAGACGGCAATCACAGCGATTCCCGACTTTACTCGGCTAAGAAAAAGAAGGAGCCATTTCTTTCACACGTCCCTGTCTATGGAGGTGGGGGGCTGTCCTCCGAAATCAGGTGTGTGTCGATTTGCAGACTTTGTAGTTCGTCGGTTCACGATCGGTTTTCCGAAATCGCTGTTTGGAAACTCTTTCTGAAGTTCCGGTGGTGGCCCAGCTAATTTTTTATTTCCCCGTTTCCTTGTCCACGCACGTCCCTGGGTTTGAATCCCACAGGGCACTGCGACTGTCTTACCTCCAAGGAGGGGGAAACGACCACCTCATCCTCGCCCAGCTGCACGACCTTCTGGACGAAGCCCTGCGAGTGGAAATGCTTAATGGGAGGCAGCCCCGTGCCCAGCACCAGGGCAGGAGTAAACGTAAGGGCCGACTCTCTCCACTGATGATCGTGATGACACAATGCTAGACGCGACGTACTTTCTGTGAGATCTCATTTCCTGTCGGGGGAGCAGGGGGCCAGGACACCGTTAAGCAGCATGTCAACAGAGACCTGGTTGCCACAGAGATGGAGCACCAGCACTTGGAGGAGGAGACCATGAGAGCCCAGATCTGGAAGCAGCGAGACTCCAGGTTCATTAGAAGGGCATATAACGGTAAGACCTGACATTGGGCTCTGTGGTTGTCAACGTAATTTTGACACGGATGTGCTGAGGCGAGGTGCAGGACCTGTCCTTAGACCAAGGTCTCCTCCTCCTCCTCCTGCTCCATAGGTCGACGCAGTGAGCAGAAAACGAAGGACGGGACTGACGTCGACCCGTGGAGGAATGAGATCGACACCAATGGTCTAAGGCGGCAGAGAAAGACGGTGACTTCGCCGGCACCTGCGTCCCCCTTCCTCCCGCTAGCACAGGTGCCTGGGTTGTACCGCCACCCACATCATCTGTGCCACAGTGGAACAGACTCCCTCAAAGCGCGTCGGCGAAGTCGTCTGCTAAAATAAGACAAAGCGGTCACCACTGTTATTGCTGTGTACTTGTCCTTTTCAGCCGCTGTAGAGTATTTATAGTGCTGTTTTGTTTTTTAATCAAACCCAGGAGGAACTAACTTGGCAGACACACACCCTAGCAAAACGTTTCCTGGAGTCATCTGATGGCTTTGGTCCGGCTCCTTATGACCCATTGTGAGTTACATGCCGTTACATGCCGTTACATGCCGTTACATGCCGTTACATGCAATGTGAAGCAGTCGCGTCCTTCATTAACCCTTTGAATGGCAGCCATGCCGTCATGGAAATGATTATTAAAATAGCTGACGCGCGATAACCCTATGTTGTAACGTAGGCAGGGAGACTTACAAACATCTCCTAGTTTTCTGACATTGACAGGATGTTTTTTTTTTAGTTACACCACCGACCAAATGTGTTATCATTGGTTGTTTACTGGAAAATATTTATACTTGTTTAAAGTTTTAGAATATTTCAAATGTGGAGGAAACATTATTACAGTTTGTGGAAGTCATAGCCAACGTCTCTGATACATTGTATCCTGATAACAATGTCGAATCTGAAAAGGCAAACCGCTAATTACTATCTCCAGTAACCGAGTGCTGATGCAGGTGCAGAGGGCCGGTCTGTACTTAGTTTCTCGGTTCTGACCTGTTTCCTTTGCAGAGCGGGCTTTGTTGTGTTCTACGATTTCCTCTTGGGGCTCGGCCCGTTGTATAGTACGTGTCGCCTGGTGGTGGGTCTCTACAGCGGGGACCAGGAGATGGGAACCCCCTCTTCTCTGCCAACCGTCTACTGTGAACCAGCCAGCCTTTCTGCCAGAGTTCCTAACCACAAAAGAGGCAATTTGGCCACGCTCGCCGCCGAGCAGTCTGTGCCCAGGTGAGCGGGTACTTGGCAGGGGAGGAGCCCGGTGACTGGGATAGGCCCACAACAGGACATAACGCCCACTTGGCCTTGCCCAGCAGAGCCAGCCAGGTTCTAATCAGAGCCGCACGCCATGCACGCGCACGCACACGCGCACACGCGCACGCACACGCACACACGTGCTGGGTGTTACTGCATATCACTGCCTTAAGGGAAGCAAACCTCCTGCATGTAAATTCCAGTTTCCCACAGTACCAAACGTATCTTTGCACCCTGCATTTGTTTTGTGGAAGTGAATACAATACGTACAGGTGCATGGTGGTCGGGGGGGGGGGGGGTTTAATAGAGCCTCCGGTGTGAGGCTTTTACACCGATCACCTGCCCTTAATCTGCCCCTCCACACAGGGTCCTTCCCTCCCCCACCATCTCCTTGGTGGTCGAACTGCAGGCCTCGGGGGGATACGATCATTACGGGCAGGAAGTGGAACATCTGGTGTCCAGGGGCTGGGCAAAGATTGACATATTCGACGGCCACAACCAGGTTGTGAGCGGGAAGTGGAAGGTGCCGGTCCGAGTTCTTCCCATTAAGCCCTCCCTGACTACGGGGGAACTCAATGCCATCCCACAGGTGATACGTGCACACCGATATCCCATCCACCTTAATGACTGCACCCCAGGTCTGTTTTAAAAATCGCTAATATGAAGTACAGAGATTCCAAATTCCTAAACTTACAAACTGACAGCTAATTACATGTTATGGGCAGTAACCTTTATGACTCAAATGATATGTACGGTGGTTTTCTGTCACTGTGGTCTAAATTAAAATGAAACTGAGTTTGTAATCTGATATTGCTGTCAGCATTCGAGCGAGGCTTAGGTGGATTTTTGTCCCTTCTGCCTTCCTGTAGCTGGACAACACTGTGCTGTACATAAGGATCGTGAATGCCCGAAACGCAGAGGACCAGAGCTCGGCACCGATTAGCCATAGCAACGCGCGGTTGTACAGGTATCCTGCCCTAGTACGTGAACAGGCGTTCCAGTGAAAGATAACAGGAGGTCTTCACATCTTTCACGTCTTCCCCTCGGGCTCTGAGACTGTGGACCCACCATCTCCTCCAACCCGACTGCTCCAGAACTCGGAGTGACTCGGCCAGTACCGTCTGTGACAGATGATAATATCTGCTCTGAGCTGCATGGTAGAGAAAAGCAGGAATTGGATTGGCATCCGGAGATGAGAGACTGTTAATCCTGCACCAATATCAAGGCCTCATACCAGCCTCCTGTTCAGATTATTGTTACAACTCGGCATAAAAAAAGAGTTTGCACCAACAAAATAAATACACATACTGTAATTATATGTTAATAATCTCATCTGAGTAAATACATCTGTAGGCCTAGATAAATTCATTGCGATGTCATTGCATGTAAACTGAAAATAAATAATCATGATCTGCAAAGGGGTGGTGGTTTATGAAAATGGCTTTATATGACACCAGGTAAATTGTTGAAAAGATACATTTATAGTATTGGAGTGTGTAAAGACTTATCTTGCAGACCTAGAGACACTGCCTGATAGACATGGGTTGTTTGGAAGAGAATTTTATATTTGCAAAAAAGGATGTCAACTATCTTTGTAATCTTAACCGTCGACTTGCGTCATAAATCATCATAAATGATCATAAATGCTAATTTACCCAAAATAAGGGAACCACTGATATATTGCATTAAATTAGCTGCAGATCATCCAAACTCAATGTCGATACAGTGATGCATATTAACTGGAAGTTTCCATCTCACATTGCAATTTGCTCTTTGCATTATAGCTACAGCAGTTGAAAGGAGAAGAGAGGTCAAAGGTCAAAGGGCATGGTCAGTGCTGTACTACCTATCACTGTCCACAGCCAAGCCAATATAAATCCAATAAACGGCACCATTGACACACTCCACACCCACAACCCAGTTCAACGTGACGCCCAGGTGGTTTACACATTCACTAAGGCTGTCCGATGGTCCCGCTGCTGGGTGATTTTGCTCCTGTGAAACCCTGCATAGTGACAGAGAGGTGGATCTTCCGCGTGAAAAAAATAATCCTCATACACCAGTGCGTGTGTCCGTTTGAAAGACAAGTAACCACGTCGAAAGATTTTGTTCATTGAGCGCCTAGTACTCGCAATATTTATTTGAGATACCAACAACCGTACCTCTGCATCAATTAGATCAGGGGTTCTGAAACTTTGGTTCCCAATTTGAGAACCTCTGAATTAGATAACTTACACCGTCGAAGGCAGGCTGGCTACACAATTTTATATTATTTAAATAAAAATACCGACACTATTGTTGTACATAAACGAAATTTCTGTACAGGAGCCTCAATACTTCCACAATACTCAATGTAAACGACGAGATTGAAAATCCTGTTGCAAATGTGCCGCCGAGCCATTATGCAAGGATGCGCAAAACAAGTGATCACGGAATATCAGTAGCACATTATCGTTCTCTCCCAGCAATACCTCCTTTGATTGATTGATTGATTAATGTTTTTTTTTATTTTTTTTTTTTTTTTTTGTGGAAAATACCGGACTCCCCGTAACTTGGGTTTGCTTTTATAATAAATACTGTTAAGTGGCTCCTTTTGAGTGTTTTGGTTTGATTATTTTTTGTTATATTGAATAGACACTGAAAACATCGAACAGTGCCTATTCAATTTGATTAAAATGTCAAATAATTGCATTTCGTTGTTTTTAAGTATCATTATACGTTCAAACAGTACATACTACGAACACAGTTTCGGTTTCAAAATTTCGGCGAGATTTTCATTTTTCAGCGATCTGTCATCGCGTGACATAATTAAACAAACGGCTGGTTTTAATTTATTAGGAAAATTACCCATTAAAGCCCTTAATTTATTTGGAAATATAAAATGGATTTCCCGTAGTTTAAGCATGTTTGATTGATACGATGTACTTGGGCAGTCATGGATTTTTTGCGGATTTTATGTGTAATAGCGTCGTGTACGACAGTATGTTGGTCAGGTAAACTTTAATGCGCATTTCGATTTGTAGATGCAGATGAAAAAGAAACCGAGGCAGAGTCAAACACCGCAGTCCTATAATTAAATGCACATTACCCCTAGCAAAAGAATTAGGGCTGTGTTGACGACCTAAACGGATCAATAGTATCGCCATGTTGTAGTTTGGGTCTGGAATGATGAGTCGTGTATATCGTGTTTCACTTTACTTTCAATGTGTATTGGGGTTTATAAAATATTAGCTGCGTTTGTTGATTGTAGCAGCAGGTTAATACGTTTGAACCCAAGTCAATGCGTCACTTTCTAGATTTAATACTTCGGTTTGCTTGGTGTAGGTTTGGGACGGGATTTCAGGACTGACCATTGGCAGTGTGATGACGGTGCGTTTTTACCGGGCTCCTGGCGGTGTGACGGCGCGGGTGACTGTCTGGATGGCTCCGATGAAATGGAATGTGGTATGTTGGGCATTGCGAATGCTGTTGACCGTGCTTTTTTTACGTTTGTCACCGTAACTGAAATTTCAATCTTGTTTAAGCGCTGTGCTCTTGCGACTGGATCACATTTTGTAGTGGTTTGGAAAGCAGTATGTAATCAGGACTTTAGGGTTTGTGCCTGCCTCTCGAATGCCGTTCTCTTCGCCAGCGTGCCAGAATGGGCAGTTCGAATGCACGGATGGTTCTGGATGTGTGAACCGGTCCCTGGTCTGCAACAACCAGCCCCAGTGTGGTGATGCCTCTGATGAGGCTGACTGCCCTCAGGACCAAAGCTGCCTTGGGGGGGACTGGATGTGCAGAAACCAGATCTGCGTCCTCCAAGAACATTTATGCAACGGAAAAAATGACTGTGTGGATAACTCTGATGAAGACGAATGTGGTAGGCGACTGTAGTCTGCTGTTTGCGTTCATCTTCACTGAGCTCTTAATTGGCGTGCCTTGGCGGGGTGGAGTACACGGCCATGAAGTTGGTTTTGTTGACGTGACCTGTTGAATGGCAGATTCGTGTGGATCGACGAGTTTCCGGTGTCTCAGCGGAGAGTGTCTGACAGGTGATCAGCGGTGCGATGGGATGGCACAGTGCTCAGACAGGAGCGATGAACCTTTCACTTGTGGTATGTCCGACCTCCCCTGTCCGTGGCTGAGGACTCCCTGCTCTCCAGAGTTTACGGGTTTAGAGCCAGATCGTGTCGTCAGACTGTTACCGGGAGAGCACAGCGGTGGGACGTCCTCAAGCCCTGAACTTTGAGATTAAGCGTTTATTGGCGCCGATGTGCAGGCCTCGGTTTGATTAGGTCCACTCCCTTTTAGGGCGCAGATGTGCAGTGGCTAATGCTGGCTGTTCTCACCTGTGTGTGGATCGCTCGTGGGGGGCTCTCTGTTCCTGTCCAAAAGGATGGACACTCACTGCGAATGGGACGACCTGTGAAGGTATGCTGTGCTTTACCCTTCACGGGCTTGAATATAATGCTTTTAACGCTGCATGCCATCACGTTTTAGATCCTTTAGCTTAATTTGCAGCTGTAGAGAAAGTGGGTTGAGGGGGGGGTCATGGTGAATAACAGCTGTGACGCGTGATTTGCGTTGACTTGCCCGTTTGACCAACCCCCCCAGACGTTGACGAGTGCTCCCAGCCCTTTGGTCCTTGCATGCAGCAGTGTGTAAACAGTCTGGGCTCCTTTACCTGCACGTGTTCGGAGGGATTCAAGCGACAAGGAAGCACCTCGTGCAGAGCTCAAGGTACCGGCGCGTTTGTTCCTCCGTTTATGCGGTCCGACGGAAGCCGTTGTGTGACTCCCCAAATGGTTTCTCTTCCTGTAGGTTTTCATTCTTGAGTTTAATGTTGCTGGCTACAATTTGAGTCTCCAGCTTTGTTTGGAGACTGTACTTCCGTTGAGCTCTTGTCAAGCCCTGACGACGTTCTTGTTGTTGGAATAACTGGTCTCTTTGCAGGAAATGGCACCATGGTTCTTGCACTGGGAGAAAGGAACGCTCGATTGGTGAACCCTAGAACGGGAAAATACAAGGTCCTTGGCAGCTTGAAAAAGAATCCCGTGGCCTTGGCTGTGGATCTTGTGAGGAATTTATTTTACTGGGCAGATGACGAAGGCAATATTAATAAGGTGGAGGACCAGTCAGTCAAAACGCTCTATGCTGGTAGGTCAGTTGCTATAGTGATATGTATATGTAAAAAAAACTGATCCCCTTTCCTCAGTGTACATTTGTGTAGACACTTTATAGGACACAATTAACCCCCCCCCCCGTGTTTACTGACAGCAGGTGCTGGAGTAAAGAGTTTAGCATGTGACTGGCTCTCTGGTCAACTGTACTGGACCAATTGGAAGACAAAATCCATTCATGTGGGCGTAGCTGATGAAAGAGTCTTTACCGTCTTGGCTAAAGATATCAACCCGTTGGACCTGGTTCTTTTGCCCACTGAAAGGTTTGAACCTTTGAAGCCTGTTTGGGTTGCAGCAGTTACTATTTAAACATTGCTTAGGTTTTGTTTTTTGGGTTTTTGCAGCGTCATGTTTTGGATAAACCAAAGAGCTGGAGGGATGAGCATTGAGATGGCTGGAATGGACGGGTCAAGGAGGTTGACCCTGGTGGTGGTCACCGCACAGCTTCCGAGGGGCTTGACTTTGGATGTTCCTGCACGGCGCTTGTACTGGATTAGTGATTACAAAAAGGTACTCACATGGATGGGTTTCTTTTAAAGGCTATGGACGATAGAAAAAGCCGTTTAACTGCTGGCTCAGACAATTACGCCCTGAAACCAGATATGTATTGATCCTGAGGCTCTTATCTTGCTACGCAGTCCATTGAGACGGTGAAAGTGGATGGGACTGGGCGCCACTCCTTTTTGGGCGTCTTCAACAAGGCAACAGCCTTTGGCCTGGTGGTGTTTGAGGGCTGGTTCCTCTGGACTGATGAGAAGCAGCTTTGGCGTGCGCCCCAAAAACGGCCTGATCTGAAGAAGCTGGTTTTGAGGGCCTCGCTGCCTCTGCTGTCCTCGTATCATCACTCGCAACAGCCTCAAGGTACCGGGGCGAGCCCGTGTTTTTCGGGGAGGAAATGCTTCCAGAATTGTCAGTTCGTAATGGAGGTCTGCGACACATTTTGCCTTCCAAACTAAGGTGACGCCTCATGTGCCAAATCCCGCTGCCACTTGTGCTTGCCGTCCTTGGAGGATTCAAAGGGTTACATCTGTACCTGTCCAGAGGGGATGTTCCTTACGTCTTCTGGGTCATGTGAATGTATGTTTGTTAATGCACAGAATTTTGGTTATGGCTATAAGGGGTGTTTCTGGGGAAGGGCTTCCTGTAATGCTGTGTGCCAGCTATTCTCCTTTTGATTTTCCTGCAGATTTTAAACTTGCTTATGCAACACCCACCAGCCTGTATACCCTGGAGTTCAGAGATGTGGATCCGGTCAAGACTTTAGTCTGGACCACAGACGAGAACATTCTGTCTTTCGATATTGACAGGAGGTTGAACTGGGTATTCTGGACCAATGGCACAGGTTATGTGAAATGTGGAAGCCTCGCTGGAGACCAATTGGAAAACATCCCGACTCTTAACCCGGGTTAGTCACTTGTACAACGTAGCCATGATTGGAGAAGTTAAAACAAAAATCCTGTCGCGATATAAACTTGAGCTTCCACGTCCGTGGAATGCAGCTTTAAGGTTTTCCTACTAATGCATGCATGTTATTTAGTGTGTGTGTCCCCTCTTTCAGCCTGTACCATCAGGGTCGACCCCAGGACTGGGCGTGTCTATTGGCTGTCCTGTGACGAGCTCAGTTTAGGCGTTACAGCCATCAACCGGGCAGGCCATAGGACTTCCAAGCTGCTTTACCAATCTGGAAGTGAAATCAGCGATGTATATGTTGACTGGCAGAGAGGAAGTCTCTTCTGGCTGGAGGATGGGAAGATCTTCAGGATGACTCTGTCCGGTGGGAATGCGAAGGAGGTGCTGGAGGTCCAGGAGAAGATTACCCAAGTGGTGTTTGACAGGAAATCCAATAACTTTCTCTGGTACTCTGAGGGTGCGTGTTGCCTTGGCTGCCAAACTCGGTTAAGTTTTCAGTCTGAATTGCACCAACACTGCAGCACTTGTATAATTGATATAACACTGCTATTAGTTTGCAGATGACGCAAATGACCACTGACTGACTGATTTGTCTTCCCTATTCAGACTTGCAGGTCTTCAGTCTCTTGAAAAACAGGAAGTATTCATCTGGTAGGAGTTGGAATATAATTGGCTCAATCGTGGCTGCCCAAGAACCGTATTTGGTGTCCCTGCTTGACGATGTCATCACATTGTGGGACCGCAGAGATGGCCAGCGTGTGAGGGAAGTTGATGTGGAGAGTGGGATTGTTGGGGTGGCGGTGTTTGGCCACATGGAAAGAGGTAAGCAATGTCTTGGGATGAGTGGTCAAAATCAATTGGCTTGAACTTTTTATAAACCTGTTTGTTTTACTAGATACCAAGGCAACTCCTCCAAACACCAACCCTAACCAGGCGGTGAGGTGTACAAGTCCCTCTGTGGTATGTCAAGGGACGTCCCTGTGCATCTCCCATAAGCAGCTGTGTGACGGGGAGGAAGACTGTCCAGATGGCTCAGATGAGAAATCCTG
>JAOYSI010009416.1:0-10919 GCA_025775065.1 Hiodon alosoides | reverse complement strand
ATTATTTAACCAACATTTTTTTAAATATAAAAGACATTTTTTTTAATTTCTAATTTGTAAAGTTTCGTAGAGCTGATAATTTTGGTGGGATTGCAAAATTTCAAACCAAGGCCAATGCTCATTAACTCACAACCTGGTGTGATGACCGCAAAACCTGGACTTCCAAGCAGAGGAATACTGTGATATTGCCTGATGAGTTGTTGTTTATTCTTTATCCTATATTTAAGAGGTTTATGTTTGGAGAAAGCCGAAGGATGCCTTCAACCCTAACTTTCTGTCTCCAACTGTTAAACATTGCAGTGGATCTGTTATGATATGGGCAGCCATTTTGTAGGAGTCATTGGGTCCGATTATTATTCTGCAGGATAGCACAACGGTCAAGGAATACGAAAACACATTGTTTTAATGGTGCAAATATAGTGTCTACAAGATGTTTCCATATTCTCTTCTTTTCCACAAAGAAGATAATGCCCCCATACACACTGCTAAATGAATTAATGCAATGGAGTGGTAAACACCATTAAACCTTTATAGGATGCTCTGGATGGTGGAGTGTGGAGTAGATTTCCAACTCCTTCATCTCAAGAACCGGAGACATTCCTTCTTGTAGAATACCAGAAATCAGCTAGAAAACATACTAGAAAAAGCTCAAAACTTATATGACAGTATTTCAAGATGGATTGAGGCTGTTCTGAAGGCAAAGGGCAGCCAACTCCTTATTGGTCTATAAATATTCAGATACTGCTAGGTGTTTCTATTATAATGTCTATCCGCTGTACTTTCTTTAAAAAGAACATTATTTATAGCAAAAGAGTGCAAGGATCCCACATTTTGAATGCATTGCTACATTTATAAGCCCTTTTCTTTGGTTGATTTAATATCTTTTGTCCCACTAAATCAATGTTTCAGTTAGGAGCTTCACAAAGTGGCCATAAAAATGTCCAATAGTTCAAAGGAGATTAATGTCATTGCTGAAATGATGGAAAAAGTTTCCATGAAAAAGTTGTAAGGAAATATTTGGCAGCTGACATTAGGAGCAATGACGCGGACAAACACAACCATTTGAAATGTAACAGCCATTAATAATTTAATTATTTTGTCGACTGCATGGTAAGTGTTAAGTATTGCAAGCAGAAAATTATTGACTAGGATTATGTTTCCTCTTGGGTTTCCAAAGTAAAAGTAAAAACAAAAACAGAGGTTGACCTAAACATTTTAAATGCTATGTTAAAAAGTGGGTTTGAAATGACTGCGCTGTGAGAGGGTAGATGGTTTAAAGGTAAGCAAACGCTTTACACTGAAATAACAGAGGCTGCCAGAAGCACAGAAATTGCTCTCTTATCTTCTCTGCAGACAGAATGCAAATAAGATTGTTGTCAATCTTTTCTCGTACATGCATGTTTTAACATTTGAAAGCTGAAACTGCTGAGGATCTCTGGGCAGGATGACACCTGAGTTCTAACACCTGTAGCAAAAATGACAGCAACTAATAATAACTTCTGTACAGATTGATAATGAATGAACATTTTTTATTCAAGTGATTTGTAATTAATACGTTCATAGTAATTTGTTTTATATATTAAGCTGTCTATGTATATTACCATCTGTTTTTTTTTTTGGATCCCCTATTATTAAAAGGAGCAAGACTCATACACTCATTTGCAATGAATCCACATTCTCACGTATCAGTGGGGTTCCGAAATTTCCATAATACACCTTTGAATAAGGCTACATGAAAAAACAAAGAGAACACATCTGTCACGGCGAGGAACACAGTATGCTAGGTACCACGCTAGGGTCCTGCTGGCATCATTTGGCATTTGCATGACACAGTGCAACCTCCGCAAAAAAAAAAAAAAATAGCTCCTTTGATGACACTGATTTCCGAGATCGTATTTGGTAAAAAAATATCCGTGCCGTACCCGCATAAACACTTCCTCTGTGATGCGATTTCCAGAGTTCTACTCGATTAATTTTCAAAAGAACACAAATGCTTTGTCCTACCCGTACAGGGCTAGCTGCAGTATTTTGTGGGCCCAATGAATCACAAACCCACCCGGATCGACTAAATCACCACATGAATACATGTAAATGTCAATGTTTGGTCTGCGGTTGGAGGAGCTTCCGTTACCACACGGGAGACCAAAAGCTGTTTTGGCTGCAGATTGTTAATGTATGTTTGCCATGCATATAAAATAAACATATCTAAATCTAATTTGACTGTGGACCAAAAGCTGATTCTAATATTCCAGGTATTAAGTAGAATAAAAGGGGAACCTCATTGAAGACAATGCCTATCTTGAAACAGTAATAATATTTATTTTTTTGCCAGCATAGCAAAGATTCAGAAAAGTAATCAATCAGTCTTTATAATGCCGCATTTATTTTCTTAAGAATGTTGGAAATGAACTGGAAACTGCACATTTGTTTACATTTATGTGTAAAATCAGACCTTAATAGACGAGACAAGATAAAACAGAAAATTGAGTTGGCATAGCCTCTGCTTCCTGTTGCTGTGTCCCTTCTGAATAGGAAAGCCTTCCGTCAACAAATGTAGAAAATCCCCCCCTCCTGTGGAACACATTTCTGGTTTATAGTGGCAAGTCTTTCCTTTGGCGATATGGGGCAAAATGACTCCTTTAACTCACCTGCTGCTTGACCGCAGGATTGGCTTTTTATGGTAGAAACTAATGTCACCAACAAAATCACTTACATCCCAGAGGACAGAAATGGAGAGCAGTGTGTCTGGCAACAGCCCAGCTGCATCTGATGAAAGACTACCCAGGTGTTCAGTATATCAAGTGTGTTCTGTTGGTGTTCAGTCATGGCGTTCAGAATATCAAGCATGTATTTTTGTTTTTTTTGCTTTTTGATGGCTCCCTTTCTTTGACGAGTGCATAAAACAGGACACGTCCAAAGATAAAAAAATAGCTGCACAGGAAGAGAAGCAAAACTGCATGGTGTGTCCCGTCTTGAGGAGACACCCAAGTACTTCTAAGTACAGTGCGCCAACGTGACTAGCATGGTGCACTGTGCAAATTAGAGTGCTCCCGTCACAATAAAGAAACTGACTGTATGATTGCATTCTTTCTGTGGGCTTGTTGTCAAGAGTTAGTTGTCAAGGGATATTCCCACAAAGGAGAGATTGCTAATTGCTTTAGTGAATTTAGTCTGAAAATCCACAATGCTACTGTAATATATGAGCTTAGTAGCATGATTGAATTCTATCTTTCTGGGAGATTCGAAACGTACAACGTTAGCAGGTGCCCTCACCACCTTTCTCCCAAGCTGCCCCAATCTATCCTATGTCCTCTGCATTCAAGAAACATCAATCAGTAGTCAGAGCAACATCTCTTAGCATAGATTCACAGTGAACATGCACAAATTGGGGAAGCCCTCACTCTCAAGGGATGGTTTGCTCTTGAAATTAAAGAACCCAGAACAAGTATTGCGAGCAGAAAACTATTGAGTAGGGTTATGTTTCCTCTTGGGTTTCCAGAGTAAAATTCAACAAAAACAGAGGTGGACTTTAACACTGGTAAATAGTTTTAGTGGGTTTGAATTGACTGCTCCTTGAGAGGGTAGATGGTTTAAAGATTTGAAAGATGAAACTGCCCAGGATCTCGGGACAGGATGATGTACCTGTAGCTTTCGGTGCATTTTATACTAATTTTTACATTACTTTCCATTAACTCATACTCTTACATTGCTTTACATAAAACATAACATAACATAACATGTTAAGAATTTTTTTTCCCTGATGACAAAAGTGTAAATGGAAACCTCCCTGTAGTTTCTCTGAAGCCCTATGTACCTTATAATTTTTACCAGGTCGTCTGTGTTAATTCTATTTAAATAAATAAAAGTAATTTTACTGCTATGTAAAAAAATGATGCTTTCACCTTTTACTCCTAATGTAAATTAAGTCAATTATTAATTGTTATAAAATATTTATGGCTGAATTAATTTAAAACATGAGACTGAATTAATAAACATCAATACTTATCAAGCCTGCTGTATCTACACCACTACATAGTCTACATCAGAAGCCTGAAGTCTGTCGTAAATTTTAAGATAGAATTTTAATGAATTTCACGAACTTTTTGCAAGATGCAGAACAAGTCTCTGCATACGTGTAAAAGTGGTTAAGACTAAACCACTTTTAGGATGAGCATAGCCGTTTTGTCCTGGAGCCAGGAGTTTGATTGCTTCAGTAGATGCTGCTTAAGCGCACGGTGCGTAAAACTGAAAGCTGCTCCGGATGAGAGTGTCTGCTAGCAACGACATTGTGTAATATAATGACCTTTCACTGAGCGTTGTGAAAGAAGCGATTGACAAATTCTTCTTCAAATCTCGTGGAACTGCAGCTTTTGGGTGAAGCATGCCCGCTAATTGGACTGGTGCCAGGTCAGAAATGACATAAGCATGTTGAAAGTGAATGTGCGTGAAAAGGCTCGTGTCACTATCATTTGCATTACTTAATAAAACATATTATATTTTCTAAAACAAAACACAGATTTCAAGCAAAAGTTACTAAGTTTGGGAGATGAGGTGATAGGACTTTCCCAGTCTCTTTTGTATGAGTGTACAGTTCTAATTTTTAAAATATGCTTTAATCTGTATGGTATCCACTGTAGATCATGTCATGAAGATCTCTGAGGATTATGTTGACTTTCCTCTGTAATATGTCAAATCTTTTCCGACTATAGTCCTGATTTTCTCTCTCTGGACCTCTATTACTTTTAAGAAGAAAAACAAGTTCCGTCTTATCCTCAGAACGTTGCATATTACCGGTCCTACCTTCCTGACTTTGTTATAAGCAGTAATTGGACGTAACAATAAAAGTATCTGTCCAGGTTTCAATTCGTACCATCCTGCACTTTTTCTTTGCACCAAAATTGTAGTCATGCTGTAGGATCCTTGCAGATGCCGCCCGCCTGATGTTGTTCCCCTGTGAAATTTCTAGTTTGTCATGCTTCTGCAAGGCAATTGATGCCACTCTTGGTCTACGCCAGTTGTTCATGTTCTCGACTTTCTCTGAGAACATTGTGGTACGTTTCTTAATTGGTTGCCATCCAACAAATCAGAAAGTGACAATTCCATAGAGGCTCATAGGACCACTGTGTGCTGTAATTCAAAGCCTTTCCTCATCTCATTCACAAACTTATAGAGCATTTGTTTAAGAGTTTACAAATCCGTCCATTTTTTTAGCAGTTCTCATGCCCTCGATACGCATTTCATACATTGCTTTCGACATTTTGACATATTGTGGTTATTTAGGATGACGCCAACTGGAAAAAAAAAATCTACCAAGCGTCGAATGATGCGTTTGACCTGAATTGGTGTCAGCATGAACTCCTCTGGAAATCGTGTCATTGTCACATAAACTAATGCAAACTGATACCTGGAGCTGCTTTTCTCCAAAAGGCCAGCAATATATTCAAATTTGTTCAAAACAGGTTACGCAAGGATACACTTTCACTAAAAATAACACAAGCAGACTTAAAAGTAAAGTAAATAGGCTTAAGAAGGAAACAGTTAGCAGCTACGTGCACCTTCTTATCAGTGACAGCTTTGAAGCAGTCTTTCATTTTAAATGCAGCTGTAACGAAAGTTGCCCCCTAGCCCCCCAATCCCTGCATTAATGCTCTGCAGTTGATTGCTGCTTCCCTGATACATTTACAGGTAAGAGGACTTCACAATATGCGTGCATTCTTAGGTTTGTGTTAAACGTAGTGACAGGATGTGAGCTCAGCCACAGTGTAAAAATAGAAAGCCTTATCACATTCATTGTAATTTGTGTTCATATGTTATCAAGGATAATATTAGTGTTATCAAATTTTATTTAAAATATGCTTCCAGGGTGATACATTGACCATTTTCATTCAACCATTTCCCCTATCCGCTTATTCAATCATAGATTATTTTCATTCATTCATTTTCCCCAAACCTTTTATTCAATCATAGAATGTTTTCATGCATTGAAATTTCCTATCTGCTTATTCAATTATATAATATTTTGTTTAGTTAAATGAAATACTTCAATTTAAATGAAATTCAGTGATTAGCATTAGTGCCTCACAGAGCCAGGGTCCTGGTTTAGAATCGGTCTCAGGTCGCTGTCTGTGTGGAGTTTGCAAGTCAAGTTCTTCCCTTGTTAGCCTGGGTTTAGTTTCTCCAGGTGCTTCACTTTCCTCCCAATGTCCAAAGATATGCTTTTGTGAAATTGGCCCTGTGTGAGTGGTTATTTGTTTCTTTGTGTGCTGTGATGGATTGGTGTCCTGTCTTCGGTGTCCCCTGCCTTGGCCTGCCAATTTCTAAACTGCCTGTAAGAAATGTAGAGAAACCTACAATTAATAGATTATAGATTACTAGATAACTCACTAGACTATATCATTTGATAGAAAAAAAATATTTATAGTATACCTATGAGAAATACTGTTTTGCCGCATCATTTTGACATTGCCCTCAGGTTAACCTAGAGATTGGTTAAATTAAAACTTATTCTTAGCATCTCCCTCCCATCTCCCTAACTCACCTTGTGGTCCACTCCTCATCCGTTTGAATGTCAATGCTCTGACAAGCTTTCGGAAAGCCAAATTACTGAGTAAAATGCTGTCAGGCAAAATGTTTATTTTGGTCTGCTGACAAAAAAGAAATCCCACGGATTTCCTTATCCATGTAATTTTATGACAATATTTAAAATAATTATAAACCTTCGGGTTTACTTATGAACTACACATGCTGTTATAAAGCCTGATCTGAGTACATTCAATAAAACAAGGGTCATAATGGATTCTTGTTAGCTTTCTTGTTAGAAAGCTGGATCCCAGCTGTTACCTGTAGGGAATTTATCCAAAATACCCTATCGGGTTCTGCATGTCTTCAGTGTCAGGAATATTAAGTTCATTCTCTGCTGAAAAGAAAATTACATTTCCATTTCCATCCCATATTCATTTTTGCCAACCTCTCAGCCTTCCTCACCCACACCGTGTGGCACTCTTGTATGCAGTTTGATGCACTGTAAAATCGTTTCTAAATTCTTGCAGTCTCAGTGACGAACACAAGGTGAATGTGAATGTGAAGGTCAGGCAGGATGATAATTCTGTGGAATCAATTGTTGTGCTCCTAATGAGAGACAGGGCTACTGCATTACAACCGAGCAAGAATAATGAACATATCTGTCGCCCTAACTGTGGATTGAATCTATGCCGGGCTTCATTTCGCAGGGAGATTAAATCAACTTTGACCCTATGTCTGAATAGGAACAGCTGTCCTTTGGTTCACGTGGTCTTGTTCCTTCCCAAACTGAAATTCTTTTATAAAAGTGCCTGTATGGTATCTATGTACTATGTTTTTACCACCTCAACAAGAGCTTTACTGAATTGTATGACAGGAACTTTAACATAAAATGGCTCCTTCTAAGTAGGTTTCAATTTGCCTCATATGTAAACAATGCCTGGTTTGATTCACTTCTAGTTAGGGCAAAAATTATTATGATGGCAATAGTCTTGTCATCGACCTTACTTCCAGACCATTAGACACAGTGTAATATTGCTTTAGCCACACCAAATTAATTCACAGGCTTATTTCCAACATGGAAGGCCTGTGCCCTCAGTAAGGAGCTACAGTCAGTTAACCGACCGACAGACTCATGAAGACAAATGTAATCATTTTCTAGACGTTGGCCTGATTACAAGACACCTCTCTGTGTAAATCATCCTCAAACTAATAAAGTTCAGAGCCATTTCAGAAGTGATGGGGATTTTGTTTCTATGGAGACGGGTGAACTTCGGTTATTTAAACACAGTCTTTAACTCTCCATGCAGAGGGAGAACAAGAGTAAATGGGGATCCATTTATAGCATGCAGCATTCCATTTCTTTGGCATTGAAAATAAAGAAAGAAATACGCGGCCCTTTTTTTGCACACTGTATGACAGATGTCGCTATGATTCATCCTCTGCATTCCCTTCTTTTTGAGAAGCGCGCAGCGTATGCAAATATGGAATAAGTATGTGTCAAACAATACCCACACGCGCTCACACGCATGACACATAAGCTCGATTGTCAGTGCCAGGGGTTCTGCTTGCAGTATCTCAGAAATGGCCACACTCTTACGAGAATCTCTTTGTATACACATAAACCCTGGAAGATTTAACTGTCACTTCTTTTGGTGCGGCATTGTATCCTGGAAAAAATTTTAAAAAAAAACTCAAAAAGGCTTTTATTTCAAATATGGTGTCGTTTGTATATATACTGGATGTGTCTAATAATGGCAAAAGACCTCAAATATTCAACATTCGATCTGGTCAAACAAATTTCATTGAGACTACAGGGGCTGAGCCAGACAAATTTTCTCTCGAACTCCAGATGGTAGAACTTGCACAAACTCATTAGGACATTAGGTCTCAGTTGTGGACCAGTGTTATCCCCTGAATTAAGGCTAATTTAAAGATCTGGAAAGATTGCGGTGTGCGGGTTTGCATTGTCTGCACCCACCTGTGTTTGTGCGCCTGGCTTCTCCGCCAGGAACGGAGAAATCAAAAGCAGCTGAGGAGTGAGATGGTGGGCGACCATCTGCAGCAGTGTCTAAGCACTGTCACTTCTCTCCGCCCAGCCTGCCTGCTCTGCCATTCCTCCAATTAATGGGTGAGTCTTTTCATTATATATATATATATATATATATATATATATATATATATAGTGGAAAGGAACTGCGATTGCATAACTGTGGGTGGTATGATTTTGAATGATAAGTAAACAAACAGAGAAATAAATAAATACATACAACTAGCTGTAAAATGACAGCATGTAAAAACATAGGTGTGATTGCTGGAATTCATGGGCGCATAGCCTAGCCTGTGAACATTATTTACATTGAGGAAGGCGGGGACGTTCACGCAGTTGACTGGCCCACCAGTTCATGTCATTCTTTGAAACTGGTGTGCAGTAGTAAGTAACTGGGGAGCCCTGCCATAGATAATTTATGTAACTGCCGAGAGAGTCTTCTGCACTGAAGGGCCTACCATAATTTCCAGTGTAATAGGACCCTCTCTGGGTATTTAAATCAGGGCCATAAAAGTACCTCTGTAGCCTCTCTCATTGCAATAACGGGTGTGTGAGTAAGTCGACCCCTGTGGCAGCTCCTTTCTGAGGCCCATTGATCTTTAAAGAAAACGCCTGGGTGGATGTGGGGGTCTACAAAGTTGATCTCTGGTATGGGATGTGAATCTTATAAAAAATGGCTGAGAGAGCCAGCCTGTCCCTTGGTCAATCCTTGGAAGGGCTCATCGATCATATTTTAAAGGCCTGTGAGCCGGAGGATTCTGCCGACCGATCCTGAGCAATCAATTTCTCTTAGATTGTCCACTTGCACTCTGCCAGTTACATCAGTACAGGCCTTAGCATAATGCACAGGGTCCTGTTGCCATCTTGTGCAGTACCGATCAAATTAATGCCTGCTCATTTCTCTCTCTTCCAGATAAATATGTGAATAAGTGAACTTGGCACAAGGCAAAGCCCTGTGTTACACATGCTATCGGTGAAAAAAGGATTCTGCAGAAAGGGACATCGCCCACTGCCACCCTGCTTTCTCTTGACAGTCTATTCTGAATCATGGATGAATCATTTTATCTGCAGACTCTGTTGAGCCAGTTTTCTCCTAAATTTCCCCCTGCTTGCTGGGGATATTGATCACGTTTAACCGTGTTCTGGATTCATTTACTATTTTTCACACATTACGTCACTCCCTCATCTTAATGCTTAGCGGTTTTTTGTTTCAGTTAAATGTACTGGCACTGGTATACAGTTCAACTGTCAACAATGGGTTCTTTTGCACTTCTCTGTGTCAATTCCAGTCCAGAAATGTCATAGCTAACCAAAAATTAAATTTACGCTCTGAAAATTCAGTTTTAACATGAATTTGATCAGCACATTTGGTATACAGTCAGTCACACTTGCAGAAGATCTGAAGGATATCTCACTATGCATTCCTGCCTTGCATCTTTCATTCCTCGTCACTTTACTCTTCATCGCCCACCAAGTTTCCTTCATGCGCATCCAGAGTGACTTTAATCGTATTGCAATGATCCCGAGGACCGGGTGATTTCACGAGGAAGTATCGTAATCCGTCGTTTAACTGTGATTTGAAAATCGCTTTAGAGAGGTGTGGCAAAAAGGGTTACCATGGCGCAGTTTCCCTGGAGCGTCTTGGGGCACCGCAAGCAACCATGTCCTCAAGATTTAAACCCTTCGTTTATTTGCCTCTTTCCTTATCCTTTAAGTTAACTGCTGCCCCTGGTATACAATGTATAAACTACGTATTATCATTATCCTCTGTTTGATAGAGATAATGATGCTATACTGTTTAAGAATCTGAAATTGTTGGTTCCCTCCGGTGCATAAACAAAATCTCATTTGCCTCGTTGGTCTAAACTTTAGTTGCTATTCTAAACAGTAGAGGGCGGTGTTTCACCTTCTTCAAAGCCATTCTGTAACATTCCTCTCCTTTGAAGGTTTGGGAAAAAAAGCGAAAGTTTCCTGTGTCGATGAATTATCCCCCACAGCTGATGCATATTTATCCGAAAGACTTTTGCACTCACACAGACCTTGACAGAGAATGACAGACAGACTAATGGCTGGTTTATGCTCGGAAAGACTGGGAATTAGATTAAGCTCTTGACTTGGTAGAGGGCCTTTATAATGTGCTGTTCACAGAACGAAATTCTTCCGCCACATCAGTGTTTGTAGATTAGGTATTAGTCATAGACACACACAGCTGTGCCAAATTAGCAGCCAGCTCTGGCAATTTGAAGGAAGCAGGCACTTCAGAAAGCCTATATAAAAAGGGTACAAGCAAAGTGGAAAACAAATTGGCAAGCTTTGTAACACATTTCTTCTATTTTTTTGGGGGGATAAT